>JAYEPQ010000013.1:34769732-34982232 GCA_036321105.1 Dracaena cambodiana
GTGGTTTAGTTACTGGCAGTTCGATTGCCTCACTTTCCCTCCCATCACCTAATCTTCCGATCATGTCGGTCCTGCAGATTCTAGCCTTTGAATCATATTTAGGACCAGTGATTTTATTATTGTAGGCAAAGAGGGTAAGTTTTAAATCGATTTAAGTGCTCAGTTGTAATACCCCAAATTTCAAGCTATTTGTATTGCTCTCTTGAGATCAATCGTGCTGAATAAGTCCACCGAAGTCAATTTTGGACACCGAAATAACTTTCGGTTAATGTAACTTTAAATCCACAAATCCAAATGACATTCGATCTTTGCGATTATTAGTTTTGTAATATTTAGGATTTTTGGAGACTTTTCTTACGAGACCGAAAAATACTCCCAAAATTGCTAATTTAATAATATTAAAATTATCCTTCTAATTACTTCGGAATTTCGTTTCATTTATTCCGAACATCGAAACAACAAACGAATAATTTTGTAGTGTTCCCCTCGGCTAACACTACGTTTTACATAAATTTGTTAGTATTTGGAAAATGTTACACGAAATTAAAATTGTTAAATTATTAAATAAATAAATAAATTAAAATAAAATAAATGCCCGGTGAATAAGTGTTGCTGTCGTGACCAAGTGGAGAATAAGTGTTGTGCTGTCGTGACCAAGAGGAGGGTGGCAAAAAAATTTTGAGGTGTCACATGGGGTACAGTTGATGGGGAGGTGTCCCCACGAAGAAAATATATATATATATATATATATATATATATATATATATATATATATATATATATATATATAAAAGAGAGAAATAATTAAACTCTTTCTTACCCTCTGTTTCTCCTCTCGGCCACAAACCCAGAAGCCCTCCTCTTCTCCTCTCAGCAAAAATCAACAGCAGAAAAAAAAAAAAAAAAAAAAAAAAAAAGAAAAAGAAAAGGAAAAATCAAACCGAACCGAGGATTCAAACCGAATATTCGAGATCAAGCCAAGTCAAGTAACACTACTATTTTCGTTTATTTCGTTATTTTATTTATTTTCGTTTGTTTCGTTATTTAATATTTAATTTACATTTGTAGACAGTAACTTATTTTTTTAAAAAATGCTCTGGATTATTGATTGATATTGATAACTGAGCCAGATTCGTGGATCAATTTTGATATATATAAATATTATTACGTTTGCTTATTTTTAGTTTAAAAAAGAAAGAAAGAAAGAAAAAAATAAATAAATATCAGTAACGCCCTGTAACGTTCATATTCATATTCATGCATTGATAAATTCATATTCATGCATGCAAAAATAATTTTGCATGGCAACTAATGGGATTTAGTTGGATGAACAGAGAAGAATTGAAAGTGGGCTGGGCCGAGAGAAATTAGAAGGAAAAAGAAGAGAAAAAGAAAAAAAAGAAAGGAATTGGGCCTGGCCCAGCCCAGAAGAAAATAAAAAAAGGGATAAGAAAAAGAAAAGAGAAAAAATAAAGTAACAGGCCTGGCCCAGTCCAGTAGAAAATAAAGGAAAAAAAAAAGAGATAGGCTTGGATTTAACTTGGCCAAAGAAAAATATATATATGTAGAAAAAAAATATATAATAATATTGGGCCAAGAGAAGAGGTACTCATTTTAATTTAATTAAATCCTTGGACTTGCAACTTCACTGGAACTCATAATTAAATCACTGTTATCCTGGGCTCATTTAATCACTATTGTCACAGCACACCACAATTAATCACCGCATCCCATATTTAATCTTTGGGATTGAAACATTTTGCATAGGCACCACTCATATTAATTTAATTTTACATATGCAAAAATAATATGGTTTGCATGCAAAGTAATTTACATATAACAGAGAGAGGAGTAAAAGAAAATAAAAATGAAAATAAAATAAAATAAAATAAAAAAATAAGTGGGAATTTAATGAGATTGGGCTTGGGCTTAGTTTGGATTAATTAGAAACAATTGATAGATAGAAATTATTAATACATTATGCACTTGATTCCTAAATTGGGTTATTAATTGGTATTAAGAATTGAACCAATTGTGCACTAATATATCATGTGTTAATTTATCATGCTACAAGTCATGTGTTTTACATGTCATGAGTTTTGATATTACAAGTCATGTGTTTTGCATGTCATATGCTTTGATATTATAAGTCATGTGTTTTACATGTCACGTGCTTTGATATTACAAGTCATGTGTTTTAATATTACAGATCATGTGTTATGACACTATATGTCATATACAGTCATGGAAATGCAAGCATGTTATCATGAATTGAAAAACAATTAAAAAAGGATTATAAAATTTTCATGTGCATAATTCATTATGAACACGGGAATGGGAGAAACTACATGATAGATAAGAACTGTATTGTACAAGAATTTTGTTGGTCAACTTCTTGATTGAGTTGCTGAGAACTTTTACTGCAGCAACACTGGGTGGTACTGGGCCACCGTCTGATACATGAGTCACTATAAGAGTGATGTCCGTACTATTTCACAGTACGGGTTTTGACTTGAACACCTAGCGGTGTGTCATGGTTCAGCGCCATGGGTTTGAGGCCAAGTCCCAGATATGCACGGGCACTTGTACAATACGGAAACTGCGCTCTATCTTATCCATTATTTAGTTTCAAATGCTAACAATGATTTGACTTAGACTTGACATCTTTACAAGATATGATCCTTACATGATATTTACATATTATTTGCAAATGACTTATATAATCTTGCTGTTATATTATTCATTATTCACGTGACTGTTCAATATTATCACGATTTAATTGCATTTTTCTGAGATATTCCCAATGAAAGCATTTTATTTATTTACATACTTTTATCTTTAGTACTGTAATAGTACACATATATTTTCCTTATGTTACTTATTGGGTTTAATCCCCTAGGTTTCGAACCTAGGTTTAGAGGACCAAGAAGGAGAACCAGCCTTGACTAAGGATCCGTACTTCATCGATCAGACCGAGAAATATTACGTAGTGAAGTACGTTTCGAAGAATCTTGTATATCTTTGTCTAGACACTGCTTTTTTTCTTTGGACTCTTTTGTGTTCATATTTAAAGCAGTGTGCCATGTTATGTAATGAACTCTTTGTATCAATGGAATCATTTCAACTTTCAGACATGTTATTTATTCATCTGATTGTGGCAATAGTTACGGTTATTCCAAGATCCTGTGACTGTTGGGTTGTCTAGTACAAATTATAAGTAGCGTCCTCCGTTTTGGGAAGCAGCTGAAAAACGGAGGCGTTACAGGCTGGTAAAAGACCTTAGGTTTAGGTGGAAGACCATAGGACTACTGCCACATAAGAACATGTCTGTGACTTATTCGTAATTGTTTCTTATTCCTTGATATCTATCAGATCTAGTATCGTGCCTATCCTATTATTTTCTACTCGTTTGAGGTATCTATCTTGAATTCTTTTTATTGATCCTTATCTAGTCCGTTGCAGAATAATGTCGACCCGATCTTCTTCAAATATGAGTGTAAGTCCAATAAATGATACGTCTGATCTTAGGAGCCATGAAAAATTGGCATGCGATCAAAATCGGTGTCTAAGAATAAGAATTTTCTGGGACGGCTGAGTATTATTGAATATTTGTATAGAACTTTACAAGACCTTATCACTTTAAATAAACATATCAGAAAATGAGTTAGAATATGTCTAAACAAATGAATGTATTAAATCATTTGAGAAATTAAAACGGAGTCCAACAATAATACCAGTTCTAGCAATTCTTGATACTTCTGGAGAGGGCATATTCATGCTCTATTTTTATATCATTCGATAAGCAAAGTAATTCTGTAGGCCGTGCAATTACGATTTAAATTTTCATCTATACCAAGAATTTCAGATGAAGTTTAAATGATTTTTTAAGTACAAATTTTTTTGGAGAAATATAGTTATGTTTGGACATAACTACTATGTCAATCTTAATCATGTGAGATCTAATATTTTATTGAGTTCCAGTATTATTAATAGGAAAGAAGGATGAGAGTAAAAAGTTGTGTGTGGATTATAGAGGTTTAAATATAGTAACAATATATATATATATATATATATATATATATATATATATATATATATATATATATATATATATATATATATATATATATATATATATATATATGTATATGTATATATATCCACTACTTATGATAACTAATCTATTTTATCAATTGAGAGAAAGAAAAGAATTCTCGAGGACAGATCTTTATTTGAGATTCTGTCAAATAAATGTCCGAGCAGAAAATATTTCAAAAACTGCATTAGAATCAAACACAGTCACTATGAATAATTGGTGATACCGTTTTCAGTAACTAATGCTCCAACAATATTTATAAATTGATAATGAACTATAAAAGAAAAAAAAACAAAAACAACCTTTGGAAGAATAAGTGTAAAAATATAAAGAGATCTTTGAACACTGGGAATTTTATAGAATTAGTCAAGTTGAAAGTAAAGGATAAATAATAAAGTATAAATTTTATCATGGCGGAACATGACATTGTATCTTGTTATCCAGATTAGGCTTATCTTTCCAAATGATTGTCTTATCCATTACTTTTGTTGATCATTCCTATTTGATATTTTGTATCTTCTATCTGAATATTATCATAATACGATTCATATCTTGAGCCTTTATACATCGCAAGTCTAATTGAGTCGGCGAGACAATTGTAGAGAGATATTCTCTGGCAGCAGCAATTGCAATCGCTTAATAAGATCGTTGTATATGATTGAATTTTGTAACTAGTTCATTTCTTATCTTGTGTCCATACCATTCATAGTCTTGTTACATCGATATTATAATAATTCAGATTTATTTTCATTTCTAGAGTCGATTACAACATATAATAGGAGCTTGAGAATAAACTCTACAAAAATATTTATTACCTATATCTTACACATTACTTAATCAGGATGGCGTGGCACTCCAAATGAGTAGCAGCTATTCCTGATTAAGTTTTATCTTGTTTTGTGTTCCTTCACCCAAATAAAACTTCAAGAATAAATTGGGATTCCTGACTATCCATTATCATTCCTATCAAAAATGGAAGTCGTTCATGATTTATTCTATATATCATAATTGAGAAAGCGCTTAGCTAGAAATACAAAATAGTAAATCTATCAAAAATAGACTTGAGAAAAGGCTTAAACTTTTTGTGATTGTTCCAGAAGAAATGAAACAAAAATATGAAAAGCGATATGTAAGGATTATTAACTAATGAGAGAAATCTTTAAAAAAATAAAGTAACATTATTAGTTCTTATTTTATGGGATATACAATCACCAAGAGATTCAGCTTGGGAGCTTAAAAAAAGACATCAGGATAAAATACATATACCCTTTCTCATGATCAAAAACCAATTAAATTTCGAGAACGAAATTTTTTTATTAGGTGGGTAGAATGTAATACCCCAAATTTCGAGCTATTTGTATTGCTCTCTTGAGACCAATCGTGCTGAATAAGTCCACCGAAGTCAATTTTGGACACCGAAATAACTTTCGGTTAATGTAACTTTAAATCCACAAACCCAAATGACATTCGGTCTTCGCGATTATTAGTTTTGTAATATTTAGGATTTTTGGAGATTTTTTTTACGAGGCCCGAAAAATACTCCCAAAATTGCAAATTTAATAATATTAAAATTATCCTTCTAATTACTTCGGAATTTCGGTTCATTTATTTCGGACATCGAAACAACAAACGGATAATTTTGTAGTGTTCCCCTCGTCTAGCACTACGTCCTACATAAATTTGGTAGTATTTGAAAAATATTACACGAAATCAAAATTATTAAATTATTAAATAAATAAATTAATTAAAATAAAATAAATGCCCGGTGAATAAGTGCTGTGGTGAATAAGTGCTGTGCTGTAGTGACCAAGAGGAGGGTGGCAAAAAATTTTTGAGGTGTCACATGGGGGTACAGTTGATGGGAGGTGTCACCACAAAGAAAAAAAAAAAGAAAAAAAGAAAAAAAAAGAATATATATATATATATATATATATATATATATATATATATATATATATATATATATATATATATATATATGAGAGAGAAATAATTAAACTCTCTCTCGCCCTCTATTTCTCCTCTCGGGCACAAACGCAGAAGCCCTCCTCCTCTTCTCCTCTCAGCAAAAATCAACAGCAGAAAAATAAAAAAAATAAAATAAAAGAGAAAGGAAAGGAAAAATCAAACCGAACCGAAGATTTGAACCGAATATTCGAGATCGGCAAGTAACACTATTATTTTCGTTCATTTCGTTATTTTATTTATTTTCGTTTGTTTTGTTATTTAATTTACATTTGTATATATAACTTATTTTTTAAAAAATTGCTCTGAATTATTGATTGATATTGATAACTGAGCCAGATTCGTGGATCAATTTTGATATATATAAATATTATTAAGTTTTGCTTATTTTTAGTTTAAAAAATAAAAAAAGAAAGAAAAAAATAAATAAATATCAGTAACGAAATTCATATTCATGCATGCAAAAATAATTTTGCATGGCAACTAATGGGATTTTCGTTGGATGAAGAGAGAAGAATTGAAAGTGGGCTGGGCCAAGAGAAATTAGAATGAAAAAGAAAAGAAAAAGAAAAAAGAAAGGAATTAGGCCTGGCCCAGCCCAGAAGTAAAACAAAAAAGGGATAAGAAAAAGAAAAGAGAAAAAAAAAAGTGACAGGCCTGTCCAGTCCAGGAGAAAATAAAGGAAAAAAAAAAAAAGATAGGCTTGGATTTAACTTGGGCCAAAGAAAAAAATACATATATAGAAAAAATATATATATATATAATAACACTGGGCTAAGAGAAGAGGTACTCATTTTAATTTAATTAAATTCTTGGACTTGCAACTTCACTGGACCTCATAATTAAATTACTGTTGTCATGTGCTTATTTAATCACTGTTGTCACAGCACACCACAATTAATCACCGCATCCCATATTTAATCTTTGGGATTGAAATATTTTGCATAGGCACCACTCATTTTAATTTAATTTTACATATGCAAAAATAATATGGTTTGCATGCAAAGTAATTTACATATAACAGAGAGAGAAGTAAAAAAAAATAAAAATGAAAATAAAATAAAAAAATAAGTGGGAATTTAATGAGATTGGGCTTGGGCTTAGTTTGGAATAATTAGAAACAATTGATAGATAGAAATTATTAATACATGATGCACTTGATTCCTAAATTGGGTTATTAATTGGTATTAAGAATTGATCAATTGTGCACTAATATATCATGTGTTAATTTATCATGCTACAAGTCATGTGTTTTACATGTCATGAGTTTTGATATTACAAGTCATGTGTTTTGCATGTCATATGCTTTGATATTACAAGTCATGTGTTTTACATGTCACGTGCTTTGATATTACAAGTCATGTGTTTTAATATTACAGATCATGTGTTATGACACTATATGTTATATACAGTCATGGAAATGCAAGCATGTTATCATGAATTGAAAAATAATTAAAGAAAGATTATAAAATTTTCATGTGCATAATTCATTATGAACACGGAGATGGGAGAAACTACATGATGGATAAGAACTGTATTGTACAAGAATTTTATTGGCCAACTTCTTGATTGAGTTGCTGAGAACTTTTACTGCAGCAACACTGGGTGGTACTGGGCCACCGTCTGATACATGAGTCACTATAAGAGTGATGTCCGTACTATTTCACAGTACGGGTTTTGACTTGAACACCTAGCGGTGTGTCATGGTTCAGCGCCATGGGTTTGAGGCCGAGTCCCAGATATGCACGGGCACTTGTACAATACGGAAACTGCGCTCTATCTTATCCATTATTTAGTTTCAAATGCTAACAATGATTTGACTTAGACTTGACATCTTGACAAGATATGATCCTTACATGATATTTACATATTATTTGCAAATGACTTATATAATCTTGCTGTTATATTATTCATTATTCACGTGACTGTTCAATATTATCACGATTTAATTGCATTTTTCTGAGATATTCCCAATGAAAGCATTTTATTTATTTACATACTTTTATCTTTAGTACTGTAATAGTACACATATATTTTCCTTATGTTACTTATTGGGTTTAATCCCCTAGGTTTCGAACCTAGGTTTAGAGGACCAAGAAGGAGAACCAGCCTTGACTAAGGATCTGTACTTCATCGATCAGACCGAGAAATATTACGTAGTGAAGTACGTTTCGAAGAATCTTGTATATCTTTGTCTAGACACTGCTTTTTTTCTTTGGACTCTTTTGTGTTCATATTTAAAGCAGTGTGCCATGTTATGTAATGAACTCTTTGTATCAATGGAATCATTTCAACTTTCAGACATGTTATTTATTCATCTGATTGTGGCAATAGTTACGGTTATTCTAAGATCCTGTGACTGTTGGGTTGTCTAGTACAAATTATAAGTAGCGTCCTCCGTTTTGGGAAGCAGCTGAAAAACGGGGGCGTTACATTAGTGTTCTTCTTAGAGCGTATCGTGAAATAAATAAATTTTCCGTTCTCGTGAACTATGGTAGTGTTATTCCTATATCTTGTAAAGTTTCAATTTATCTTGGAAATATAACTGGATGATTCTTGTTGTGATTTCTTTCCCCTTAAAGGAAAAAGGGGGGGGGGGGGGGGAAGATGGGGACTGAAGGGACCATAAATTCTTATCTGAACAAGTGAATTTACTAAGAACTTAATTAGTTAGCTATTCGCT
The DNA here is from genome assembly GCA_036321105.1 of Dracaena cambodiana. NCBI lineage: Eukaryota > Viridiplantae > Streptophyta > Magnoliopsida > Asparagales > Asparagaceae > Dracaena > Dracaena cambodiana. The sequence continues at coordinate 34,778,477 of JAYEPQ010000013.1, forward strand.
GCAAAAGTTTTGCTTCCTTCCATTGAATACAATTTAGATTATAATGAAAGTGAACAAGATAAAAAAAAGAACAAATGAGAGGATTTTATATTTCAATCTCTCTCTTTTACAAAATATCGTGTGAGATCTGTGGCGATGGGATCTGTCAAGCAGCTCCTTTAGACGATCGAACGTCGAACTCTTCTCTCTTGAAGATGGCGGCCGACTGTAGACGATCTTCTCTGGTCTTTCACGAACTCAAGGCTCTATGCGTAATTTGAATTCTCCAAGAGGAAAAGATCTCAATTGTCGAAAAGAAGGACTTCAGATGCGAAAAGAAGACCGATGATCATCTATGAATTGATCTATTATTGATTGATCCTCTCTAAAATCTCCTCAAAAAAGGTATTTATAGACTTTAGTTTGAAAGTTCCCATAGGAATATGAATAGAAGGTTTCCATAGGAATATGAATAAAGATTAGGAATAGGAATATGAGGTTTTTGTATTCATCAAGGATTCTAATCAAATATTTAATATTGATTTAAATCTCTTGATTTGGAATTCTGATTGGACTCAATTTGGATATTGGATAAATTCAAATCTCAATCACAATCAATTTGGAATTCTAATGAAATCTGCTCACGCAGAGTTAACGCGGAGTTAAATTCATTAGAACGCGGAGTTATGAATTAGCTCCGCGTTTTGCTCAAACGCGAGGCTAAAATAGCCAAACGCGGAGCTACGGAGTTAGCTCCGCGTTCTGTTGTGGAAAACTCCATTTATCTAGAAATTTTCACTGCCAACAGAACCCCCTCCAAAGTTTTTAAAATGGTTTAGAACTTAGCAAATTTTGAAATACTTTGGATTTTCAATTTGGTGATCAGGTTAAGATCAAGAAATTCGGCAGAAGTGCTTAATCGCACATGCTTGAAACTTTGATGGAGGCGGTTCAAGGCTCTCATGCGTAACTTGAACTGCACACGCCAAGATGATCGGGTCAGGATCATCAGATTTCGGCAGATGCGCCTAATTGCACATGCTTAGTTCAAGTGCTCCCACGCGTAACTTGAACTGCGATGGGAATAATCCAAATCATACTGTCAGAGGTAGGAATTTAACATGACAGAGTTTATGGGATTTTTAGCAGACCCCCAGCTATCAACGGATTTGATTAGCCTTTACCAACTACCGTTTGAGTTGGGCTAGCCATGCTATTTTCCTCAGCATGATGAGTTGTTGAGGAATTGATTTCCTCTCCCCTTTGCCTTTAATCAGCATTGGATAGTTAATTTCATACTTTTACCCCCCAGTATGATAGGGTTGGCGAGAAACTTGATCTCCTCTTCTCGCCGCTTTAATAGCATTGGGAAAAAAATATTTATAGCACCCAATTAGCTATTCCAATGGCTAGAATGAGTAGCGGAAGCACGATGTTTATCATCGTCAATATTTTCGGCACCCCCAGCCAAATTCGGCTGCTAGCCAATGAGAATGACTTTGTCACAGCTGTGGTTTGGAGCATATCCAAGGGGCCAGCTTGCAAGTGCGGGCTGCCCGTGCTTGGTGTCGATATTGGCTTCCCTACTGGTACAGGGATCGCTCTGGCAGGGAACTAATTGGTTCCTACTACTAAAATTGTCATATTTGCAGAAACTTTCTTCTGTTCCTCTTTAAGTGTGAGAGTCCCGGCTTCTATCAATGCCTGAATTCGGTTCTTAAGAGGATAGCAATGTTTAATTGGGTGCCCGATACTCCGATGGTACAGGCAATAATTAGGGTCATTGGTTTTACCAGCGTCTTCCGATTTTTCATTTTCCGAAAGTTTTAGCAAGCCCTTTCTGAAGAGGAGATGGAATAGAGTATCTGTCTGCTCCGTCTTGAACGTATAAGTTCTATCTTGTCGGGGCCTATTTTGACCTGCACCTCTCGGATTCTGAGGTCTTGGCTTCGGATCTGCAACTGACGTCATCACAGCCTTCCCTTTATTTTTAGAATTCTGTGGATATGGCATGTTATTGGTAGAGTTTCTCGTACTACGAGATTCCTCAATCCGGCGAATTATATCTTCCGCCTGCTCTCCCTGCCTCAGCAGATCTTTCCAAATTTTAGACTCTACAGCTCCCATTCTTATCAGCACGCCAGTCCTGAAATTATACTTGTAGGTTTCTACCAGAGTTTCCTGGGTCATACCGTGTCGACAATACACGGACTTTTCCCTGAAGCGTTCAATGAAACTTTTGACCGTTTCTTCTTCCCCTTGTTTCGTCGCAAGGAGGGAATGAACCGATATTTCAGTATCATTCTCAAAGAAACGTGCCAAGAACTGTTTCTCGACATCATACCATGTGTTTATGGTTCCCGGGGGCAACTGCATAAACCATGTAAAAGCAGGCCCTCGCGAGGTACTTGCAAATACCTTGGTCATTATGGGATCATTTCCCATCAGATGACCTGCTTGCGATAAGAAATAATAGATATGCTGACTGGGAGATCCTTTCCAGTCATATTGCTCCAACTTGAGCGGTTTATAATTTTTGGGATACGGTGCCAAATCTCATTCAGGCGGGTATGGTTTTGAAACCTTCGATTCTTTTAATTCTTTCTTGTGCATTAAGGCATCCAGTTGGCTTTGCAATTTTTCGATCTTTTCTCCATGAGGATCATGGAAAGAGTATTTGTCATCATCCTCATGTGTCGAATAAGCCTTTTCTTCTTTAGTTTCTTCATTTGTCTTAGGTGGCGGTTCCAAAGAAATTTTAGCCTTATCGTCAGCTATCTTCTGGGTATTTTCGACTACTTTTAGAAGCATTAGTTTGAGATCATTAATGGCCTTTTGCTGACCTCGAATCATCTGCTCTTGGGCTTCTATCCTCTGGTCAATGTCATTAGACCTGTCCACCACATATGACGTTGATTTTCGTGGCCGGAAAGATGTGTAAGATTGTGGGGGAAGCATAGCTGAATTGTCGCTGTCATCATCACAGAATCCTTTTAAAAGTTTCTTGTAATTCCGAGGAGCGACAGCGCCTGATTTGAGCCTGGTAAAATGATGAGGTTTTTCATCGTCTGCATCTGACTCATATTCTTTTTTCATAATCTTTTTACCCTTGCCGACCATATTTGAAGTCACCGCCTTTACCTCTTTTTTCCTGATTTGACATCTCAGATTATTCTTCCTTCTTTTCGGAGTATGAGAGTCAGTTATTCTATTAAATAAAGAAATTCTTTTCTTACCACAGCAGCAACTATTCAGTACAGCTGATATTATTTGCTCGCAATAGCATGTCGAATGTGACTGAGTTTGACTCGTTTTCTTTTTACTCATCAAATAATCTCTGAGATCAAGTATTTTAGAAAATAGAGAATTTTCAGTTATATTTTGGACATGAGACGCACTTGGCTGATGGAGGAGTCCAGGAGCCTGCTGTAACCCTCCATGACTGGTGGCGTTATCTATGCTATACTTGTCAACCTTTATTCTGTATAATGGCTGATTTACGCGGGGCTGGGATATAGCCTCGCGTTTTACGCTAGCCTCGCGTTTTACGCTGACTGGGCGTTTTTGCAGAAATTTAACTTCTGTTTGTTTAGCCTCGCGTAAAGGAGTATCCTCACACGCTGGCATTATTTTGCGATTAGCGCAAGAATCCTTAGCTTCGCGTTTAACGCTTGGCTCAAGTTTTTGTTCAAGTTCAATAGCCTCGCATGGGGAGTTTTTACCACATGCTGGCTTATGCTCGCATTTTACGCGAATTTTGGCACTTTGGCCAGTTTCATAACTAAATTTAGTAATCTCGCGTGGAGACAATCCATCACACGCTGGCCTGAAGTTAGCTTCGCGATTTGCTACGCTAGCCTGGCGTTTTACGCTGGCTTGGCGTTTCTTCAGAAGTTTACCTTGTAGAAGAAAATTCCTGCACGCTGGCTTACTCTTGTGATTAACACAAGTCACAACTTCGCGTCTAGCGTGATTTTTACGATTAACGATAATTTGCCAATCGTCTTCACGATTTACGTGGAGGTGAGACATCTTGCATTTCTCGCAAGTACTACTGGCTTCGCGTTTCTCGCTAAGCTCAGTATTAGCTTCGCGTGGAGAATTATACACTGGCTGTAAGGAATTTTTATCCTCGCGTTTCTCGCGAGTGTAAGAAATCTTGCGTTTCTCGCAAGTCGTACTGCCTTCGCGTTTATTGCTAAGTCCAGTAATAGCCTCGCGTGGAGAATCACACGCTGGATTTAAGAAATTTTTATCCTCGCATTTATCGCGAGTGTCAAAAGTCTTGCGTTTCTCGCAAGTTGTACTGGCTTTGCGTTTATTGCTAAGTCCAGTAATAGCCTCGCGTGGAGAATCACACGCTGGTTGTAAGGAATTTTTATCCTCGCATTTCTCGCGAGTGTAAGAAATCTTGCGTTTATCGCAAGTGCTACTGGCTTCGTGTTTATCGCTAAGCCCAATAGTAGTCTCGCATGGAGAATCGCATGCTGGCTTTAAGGAATTTTTATCCTTGCGTTTATCGCGAGTGTCAAAAATCTTGGGTTTATCGCTAAGTCCAGTAGTAGCCTCGCATGGAAAATCACATGCTGGCTTTAAGGAGATTTTATACTCGCGTTTATCGCGAGTGTCAGAGATATTACGATTAACGCAAATCTTACTAGTTTCACGTTTCTCACTAAGCTCAGTAATAGCCTCGCGTGGAGAATCACACGTTGGCTTTAAAGAATTTTTATCCTCGCATTCCTCGCGAGTGTAAGAAATCTTGCATTTATCGCAAGTGCTACTGGCTTTGCGTTTATCGCTAAGCCCAGTAGTAGCCTCACATGGAAAATCACATGCTGCTGTAAGGAATTTTTATCCTCGCGTTTCTCGCGAGTGTAAGAAATCTTGCGTTTCTCGCAAGTCGTACTGGCTTCGCATTCATTGCTAAGTCCAGTAATAGTCTCGCGTGGAGAATGACACGCTGACTTTAAGGAATTTTTATCCTCGCGTTTATCGCGAGTGTCAAAAGTCTTGCGTTTCTCGCAAGTTGTACTGGCTTCGCTTTTATCGCTAAGCTCAGTAATAACCTCGCACGGAGTATCACACGCTGGCTTTTCCTTGCGATCAACGCAAGTTATAACTTCACGTTTAACGCGATAATGACTGGTCTCACGATTAGCGTAAGCCAGTTTGCAAGGGACCATAGCCTCGCGTTCTATGACGTTAGCCTCGTGTCCAAGGCGGGCTTTGAGGGCTTTTCGCCTTGCTCTCCGATTTCTATTTCGGAGTTGGGTTCTGGTCAATCTAGTTCCCAGGCCTTCTTCGGCAGTAGAGGGACCATCCTCTGCTAGGATTTCCTGTTCAAACAACGACTCTATGGTCGCGGTCTCTAAGGATCCCCATTTCTCGGTGGATACCTTTTTACCCGTTCCTCGAATTTTGGAGCGCACGCGACGATAGTGTCGTGTTTCGTTCAGGTTACCTGATTCAGAGGAGAGATACTCCTCATACTTCTGCTGGTCGATTTCAACGACGAGCATATCTATGTCGGATCCGATCCTATCGACGTCAGATTGCGCCACGATCTCTTTTTCGATGAAAGAGACTTCTCCCACTGTGGTCGCCAGTTTGTTCACCGTAAAAGTTTTGCTTCCTCCCATTGAATACAACTTAGATTACAATGAAAGTGAACAAGATAAAAAAAGGAACAAAGGAGAGGATTTTATATTTCAATCTCTCTCTTTTACAATATATCGTATGGGACCTGTGGCGATGGGATCTGTCAAGCAGCTCTTTTGGACGATCGAACGTCGAACTCTTCTCTCTTGAAGATGGCGGCCGACTGTAGACGATCTTCTCTGGTCTTTCACGAACTCAAGGCTCAATGCGTAACTTGAATTTTTCAAGAGGAAAATATCTCAATTGCCGAAAAGAAGGACTTCAGATGCCGAAAAAAAGACCGATGATCATCTATGGATTAATCTATTATTGATTGATCCTCTCTAAAGTCTCCTCAAAGAGGGTATTTATAGACTTTAGTTTGAAAGTTCCCATAGGAATAGGAATAGAAGGTTTCCATAGGAATAGAAATAAAGATTTTCATAGGAATAGGAATATGAGGTTTTTGTATTCATCAAAGATTCTAATCAAATATTTAATATTGATTTAAATATCTTGATTTGGAATTCTGATTGGACTCAATTTGGGTATTGGATAAGTCTAAATCTCAATCACAATCAATTTGGAATTCTAATGAAATCTGCTCACGCAGAGTTAATGCGGAGCTAAATTCATCAGAACGCGGAGCTATGGATTAGCTCCGCGTTTTGCTCAAACGCGAGGCTAAAATAGCCAAATGCGGAGCTACGGAGTTAGCTCCGCGTTCTGTTGTGAAAAACTCCATTTATCTAGAGATTTTCACTGCCAACATTAGCATTAGGACTGATTTCGAGTCTTTTAAAGGAGGATTGGTATTCTTTTTTCTGTTTGACAGTACGAAAAAATATGGATTCTAGAGGTCTAAATGAGTACATATTAATCGATAGGAATGAACAAAGAAGGATTATCAATGTAGTCTGATAAAGGACTTCGTTTTTCGTTGTTATTGTTATTGTAAAGGAAGATTAGTATCTTTTTTCTGTATGGTGCTGTGTAGGCTTTATGCCAAAATGATAAGCATGTACTTGCATACTGATGAGTTGCATTATACATTTTATGCTATGGATATACATTTGCATGGGACTGGTACATCTTTTGCTTACATACTCGGGACATAAATTTGGAATGTGCAATTTAAATGCCAAGATGAATCAATCTCCAATACATTTTGCAGGCGAAGAACATATAATCGTTTCTTGTCCGGAAACAGCATTAATTGAAGGAGAACAAAAATCTACAGAAAAGGGTCCGAATATTTGTGTACTATGGAGACCGTACCATATCTTATGATCCCCTAAGGATACTCTTTTGAGCGGTTTGGATGAAGCGTGCACAATTAGTCAATCTAGCGGTTCATTTCTTGACAAGAGAATGCATTTGGGCTGCGATTCACTCGGTTAGGGGTAAAAGAAAATTACATGTGATCGTTATCGCAGCAGTGTGCTGGAAGAAACAAATTAACTTTTTTTAGACATAGCTCATATGATGATGGTTTCACATTGCACACTCACTCAAATATGCTTTTTTGGATAGAGTTACTGTCAGGTGTCAAACCGTATGAGGGAGAACCGAACCGACAATGTATTTGTCTTTATGTAGCATGATAGTTGTACTTGGTTACTTTATTGCGACTCTTTCATGTACTTTTATTTTGTGAGGGAAGTTATGCTTCTTATTTTGCTTTGTTTATGTATTTCGACTATTCTATTATCTCACATGGAGGTCATTAGTCTGCCATTTAAAGTATTTAAAAAAAAAAAAAAAACGCAAGATACTGAACTGAATTACCAAGAACAGAATTGCTAGAACAAACTATTCAATTCAATATCCCCGTATTCTAGTGAAAATTTTGCAGCGAATTTGTAGGATTATACAGCAAGATCAAGTATGAAAATGATTAAAGCATTCTGTATATAGCATGTAGCCTGCAGAGGTTAGAAATGTTGCATGACAAATCTGAATGCAATACACTGCCTGTTCTAGCCTTTCAAGATATAGAGGGAGAACAGTAGAAAATAAACAAAGCACTTTGAAGAATCTTACATTTTCATCTGGGTCCCGACAATAGCCATGCTGAAGGCGAAGAGGTTTTATTTGCATTCCGCGATACCAAAGGAGCCGGAGAAGAAAAATCGTAGTCTATGTTGGTCTCGGCCTTCGCTGATCCTTCCAAGACCTTCACAACTGTGGACATTGAAGGTCTCTTGTTGCAGTCGCTCTGCAGACACCACATCGCCAGTTTCAATATTTCGATGGCTTCGTTCACATGTATCTGCATATCAGCACTACGACTGTCTATTATATCCGATAATCGATTTTGAGTCATCTTATCTTGCAATACACAAACCAAGCGAAAAGACTCCTCCGGCTGGGTGTAGTCCAGGTTCTTTCTTCCGCATACAATCTCCAATACCACAACACCGAAACTGAAGACATCAGCTTTTTCTGTAATCAGAGACGTGAGCCATTCAGGAGCTAAGTACCCGGGTGTGCCTCTCATTCTCGTCATTACCTGGCTCTGGTCGCGATCGATGAGCTTCGACAACCCGAAGTCAGAAACCTTGGCATTGTATTCTTCACCAAGGAGTATATTTTGCGGCTTAATATCCAAATGTGCAATCTTTTGCCTGCACTCCTCGTGGAGATACGATAAGCCCTTTGCTATGTCAGTTATAATCCTGCGCCTCGTCTGCCAGTCGAGAGTGTGATCATGATTCTTGGAGAAGATCCACTTATCGAGCGATCCATTGCACATGTACTCGTAAACCAGAAGCCTGTGTGACTTCTCTGCACAAAAGCCTATCAACCTTACTAGATTTATATGATGAACGCTGCCAATGGTTTCAACCTCAGCTAGAAACTCTTTTTTCCCTTGACCGACGCCATCCAGCCGCTTCACTGCCACTTTAGTCCCATATCCTAGTGTTCCCTCAAATACGGAACCGAACCCCCCCTCTCCGAGTTTCCTGCAAAAGTTTTCGGTTGCAACCTTCAACTCCTCAAAAGAAAATCTTGTGGGGAGTCCTGGTACCATATCGAACTGATCCTCCTCCGCCAACTCCTGCCTTTTCTTCTTCTTGACAAGCACAACGATAAAGATAATGGCAAGAAATGCAACGAGCAGAGCCCCAACGGTGGCCCCTGCTACAACTGCAGCACTGATTTTTTTCCTTTCAGAACCCATAGAACTATTAGACGGATTAGGAGTACGAACCTGAGGGATCTGAACTTTGATGTAAGCCGATGAATTGAAGTGACTGATATCTGGTTTGTTGTTCTGTAGTGAAAAGAGCTGTAACGGCAAGTAGCAGAAGCCATCGGAAGCATTTCCGTGGCTCTGAAACAGTGCAGCTTTACACGAGCAGTTCTTCAAACAAGCTTCCTGGCAAACCTCCACGCTAGTGCCACTGATAGCTGCAGCGTTGGGATCAACGTAATTGAAGTACGAGGCGTTGTCGAGAGCTATAAGCTGATGCCTCTGGAGGGACTGGCAAGACAGAGGAGTCACTGGTGCGCAACCAAGATTCGGTAGCCTCTCATCGACCTGCCTGAAATAGGTCGAGTCCCCGTCAGTTCCAGATGGGCAACTGCATTGCCCATTTGAACAGACCCCATACTCCCCACAAACAGTTGGAAATGCACAATCATCGGAAGTAGCAGAGAAAACACCGAATTCGAAAAAACTAATAACATCACGCAGTAGGATCCACCCTGTTTCATTCCATTCGTAGAGCCTCAGATGACCACCATAGTCGAGTCGCATGTATTGGAGAAACGATGCTCGTGGCAGCGGGACAGTTGAATCCGGCGAGCCCTTATCGTTGGACTCAGTAAAAATGGCAAGGCTGCCATTGGTGAATGTAATGTAGGTGACCTTGTTTGAAGACATCTTCGTCTTGTTCACATTTTGATAGTACATTTGTGGAGGATCGAAGCCAGCATATGCTGCAAAGCCACCGTTGACAATTTCAAGGGACAACTGACCTTGAGTCCAATTCGTTGCCGAGGAATTAGATGTCAGCCGTTGCCCCTGCCGCAGCGTCTGCCCAAGAACCCAGGAGTCCGTCGGGTGATCAGCAGAAGACCAAACCGATTCATTGTTCCTGTCGACAAGCTCAAGATGGCCAATCTCAGTCAGGTTCATGCCCACCGCAGGTCTGCCAGAGGTGTTGGTAGACCAGGCAAGCGAGCCGTCGGCATCACGCAGTACTAAACTGCCATTTTCAAACTGCAGGGTAGCATTTTCCTTAACAAGATGGTGGCGGTTCGCTGACCAGACAACTTGAGGGGAGGCGTAAGTGTATCCAGTCATCCGAGAGCCGCTGTTGGTGTAGACAATGAAGATGGAGAGGAGGAAGGTGTTGCACGTCCCGGTGCAGAAGAAGCCGCAGCCAAAGGAAGGGCCAAACTGCCCCCGGAGGAGGATGGCACGGACAGTTGCGCCATCGGCAAAGCTCGCCGTGTGATCTAGAGAGGGGCTGTTTGTCCACTTTGCGGAGAAGTTGGCTGTTGGGTAGTCAAAAGGTTGAGCAGCATCGAGATAGAGGAGAGAGCAGAGAGATGCAAGGAGAAGGAAGAGATTCAAGGTTCTCATGGTTGGTGAGGGTTGCTGAATGCTGAAGATATTTTGTTTATAAAAGGTCCAAGAGTGGAAAGAAATGGTTGACTTTGTGAGTATTATCGTCAATCCAGTGAGCCGGAATATGGTGGGGAAACTTTGAAACTGTCAGCAGTTTTGAGCTGCACAGCTTCGCAATCAATCCAGTCCAAGTCAGACTCCGTGTGCTTACTAATGTTTGAGATTTGATCCAAGATGCAAGTCAATCAATCAATAAAAATTAGTAGATGATTAAGACCTTTTCTAAATTAGCACATGCACCTACATTAAGTGATAGCACATGCACCTACATTAAGTGATCTTAATAATGGAAGGAAGGCTGAGATTACACCTGAGATGATCACCGCAATTTTGCATCTTGGAGAGGATCCAAGGTCATTTGCAATGGAACAAAATTCTACAAGAGTGTGAATATCAGAAGATAGCTTTCGAACAATAAGAAATCTTGTATGCTAACTTTAACTGGAAACAAGTACACATTTAACTAGCATATAGGAAACTGTTCTGCAGTAAGTTAATGATCTCAAATCCTGTATTAATTGATAAAACAGATGAAACAGAAAATCAAATGCTGATGAAATGCAAGTCGGATACCTTCAAAAAAACAAAATTCAAGCTGGAAAGCAACTGAGCTACTCGATATCGATATAGGATGAGAGCATAGAAGGGATTCAGAATCTTTCTTATTTCAGCAAGACCATTTCCAATAATATTACTGCAGAAGAGGTAGAAAGCCTACTTATGGGCTCTTTACACTTAGGGAGAACAAAATGAAAATGCTGAGTTACTTGTAAGATCTTGGAAGACCAAAAGAATCAAATTTTTTCCCACAGTCGAGTCCGTGAGGAGCAGAATATAGAAAGTTGTAAAGGAAGACTATTTCTTGATGCAAAGGGCTCAACTGCTACCAAGTCGGACATATTTCATTGATGAAAACTTACTTTTACAAGGTATAATAATAAATTGAAGAATGTTGTATCAAGACTTTTTGTGTATGCTATCAACTGTACATGTCACAAGCATTCTAACCGACAAAAATTTAACAGGAGAATAGGGCTCCAGAACAATGAATTATGAGGCTAGACTGAGATGATTCTCATAAAATTATCTTACCAAAGAATCTGGCACAATGGAACCAAAAGCCACAGGATCATGGGCATCACAAGTTCCACCCTTTTTCTGACCCTTTTGGTCCTTGCTCTTCACTTTTGTAGATGGAAGACTCTATAGGACATCCTCAAACTGTAATAGGGATCCTCTGCTATGCAACAAAATGATGAGAAATAGAACATAAACATTAATGCAGAGCTAATCGCATATTTAAATTGCAAGTGGAACATGAAAGAACTCACTTGTTAGTGATACAACCTGTCGGGTGATCTAGCTGAGTAGATCTGACTTGTGTTATAAAATTAAAGAATATGGAAGCCTTTCTGACCTATTTTTAAAATGTATAGGATTGTTATACACGAATCAGTAAAATAATCAGAATAAGTATAAGAAGTTTTAGGTGATGTTCTCATTGAGAATATGTACTATGTTATGTTACTTTCAGAACCAGAATTTAGCTATAGACAACCACACAAGGAAAAAACTACGGTTCTTATCTTTTTAGAAATCTATATCAAATACAACAACAACAACAATAAAAACTAAACCTTTTATCCTAAGTATTTGGGGTAGGTTATATGAAAAATCACGCTGGATCGATTACTTTGATAGACCTTCTCTATTCATTTCTATCAAATAATATCTCCTTATTTAAACCTCCAGAATCCATATCTTTTCGTATCACCTCCATCCATATTTACTTCAGTCTTCCCTTCGTTCTTTTAACTTGTTCTACATTAATAAACTCCGCTCATCGAACTGATGTATTTGTAGGCCTCCGTTGCACATAACAAAACCATCGTAAGCGATTTTCTGACATCTTCCCATCGATGGCAGTTGTACTTGATGATGTCGAGACTTGTCTTTTATAAAGAAATAAAGAGACGAACTCATATATTACTACTGATTTTGTTTTGGATATTTTAGTAAAATTATTATGTTAATAATAAAACATATTTACGGAAAATTCTATTTGCGCACGGTATTTTACTCTTGGCACCATAGATACTCTTTACACCAAACTCCTATTTTGAAATACTATCATTTTACTCTCTGCGCCCAATTTTTTTCCCAAAAATATCCATCCTCCTTTTTTCTAACTGCTCACCCGTCCGATCCCATTTTTATCCCTTTTTTTGAGTCGGATATTTTGGTCGAGTATTAATACCCGACCAAAAAACGTTCTGGTCGAGTATTTATACCCGACCAGTAAGCGAAGTCTCCTCTAAAAAAAAAAAAAACTAATTAATAATAAATTTCAAACAAATATGCATAAAACCTAAAAAAAAAATTTAATCTTATCTTAGATTTATTCTCTGACACCAATTGCATATTGGAATTTTTCATTAGCATAAGAAAACTCAAACTCAAATTCCAAATCCAAATTTCACTTGTCACGGTAAAATCAAAAAATTTAAAATTCTTCTAATCTTTTTCAGAAAGCTAATGTAAAAAATTTTTAGGGATCAAGAAATCAAATTGATGATTTTATAGGAGATGTGTTTTTATTAAATACAAAAAAAAAATTATTTAGGGTTTTAGAGAGAAAATAGGGGAGGAAGATGATGAGCCGTAGCTAAATTTTAAGAAGTCTTAGTTTGGAATTTATAAGTGTAATTTAGTCCAAAAAATAATGACAAATTTGTAATTATTTACAAGTTTCAAAACCGTGCGTCAAGAGTAAAATGCAGGGTGCAAATAGAATTTCCCAATATTTACTTACATTTATGTTTTTCCCCATGTCCTTGCCATATCTGAGTCCTCACTTTTTCATAATGGCATATCCCATGTCTGTATTTCTATCCGTATCTGAATCTAAATTTGAGTCCGTATCCATACTTTCTAGATTTGAGGAAATATTGTCCAAATTGGAAAGACTAGCAAAACTACAGTCATGTTGAAGATTGAAAGCAATAGCTTTTGATGGAAGAACTTGAAAAGATAGGGCAGGGACATGGTCTAGAGGCTAATGGAAGGTTTAGAAGTTGGCCTAGAGGCTATTTTGTGTGAAAAGGTTAAGTTTTTTTTTTTATGAATTGTAAGTATTGTTTAGTATTCGCTAATTCATTATTATGTTAGTAGATTTTTCATTAAGGTTCTAATTGAATGGACTAAGAGTTTAAAGTTAATTGCTCTGAATAAGATTAAATAGTTGGACTGCATTTGACCTATGTGAAAAAGTTTTTGTATGAATTGTAAGTATTACCATTTCACTATTATGTTTTTGTTTTTGTTTAGGAATGGTTTTCTAGAGTAAGGAGAAAGGAGAAAGGGCATTCAAGGAGCGGCATGGGGTGCCTATGCTACTTTTGACTTTCAAGAACCGGTGTTCAATGTAATTAAATTAATTTTTTATAACTCCACTTTGTATATTTAAATTTTTTGTTGTTCAATTATCAAATGAATTTTATTTTTACATTATTGTTGCCCACTCTACGTTTTGTTACATATTTTTATGCTCAAACTTGTAATGCATTCATGAATGGTTTTTTTTTAATTAGTAATAATTGAGTATTGTCATAATTAGTTGCATTGTTAAGTTCAGACATAGGTGACACATTTTTTTCACTGTCCGGACTGAAAGTCCAGACCAAAAATTTATTATCCGGGTTGTATACCCTAGACATTTTACACTTTATCTGGTGTGCACACAAGCTGAGGATCTAGTAGGTTCACAAAGCAAAAAATACACTGTCCAAACTTGCAGTTTGGACATAGTGTAATCCGTCCGGACTGTCAGCTCAAACAAAATTTCCCTGTCCGACCTTACAGGCCAATAAGACAAACAAGTGTCCAAATCTGACAGTATGGACAATGAAAAAACTGTCCAGGCTGTCAGCATGGATAATGAGTTTTTTTTTTATTCATAACTTTTATTAATTCTTACCGTTTTTAGGATTTTTGAGTAAACAAAAGATTAATAAAGTCAATTTTCAAATTTAATCTGTGAGATAATTTAGTAGAGGGAAAGATTAGAATGAATGGTTGTAGGTTTTAGGGTTCATTTTTTTTTCTTTTGGGTTATCTTGGAGTGAACACAGGGTGAGAAAGAAAGGGAGAAGAGAGGCTGATGGCATGGGCATTTAAGTCCAAAATATCGATGATGAAATTGTAATATTAACAATGTTTTTTAAATGTGTTCACTAGGAAAAAATGTATGCTCCTTTGGAAATTCCCAGAACGTAAAGAGACTCTTTCAAGTATTTATTGTTTCTGGCCAATCTTTTTTTATAATTTATTATTGACCTACAACTATACAAGTTTGATTATTGGAATTTATCAATGCATGACAAATTAAAAGAGTAAAGTCACGATCAAAGAAAATATAGATGAAAGTAACATGAAAAAATATGGATGTTAGGACTTAAATGAAGATATATTGCTATAAAAAAAATGACTGGGAAATGATCATTCATGTGATCGATCTATCGTGATTATCTTTTAGTTCATATAACTTACCTCCAAATACTTGTAATAAAAGACTTAATTGTTATTGATGTAGAAACAAGAAAAGAAGATTTATTAAGAAATTCAAAAAAAAAAAAAAAAAAAAAGATACTCGCTCTTGTAAACAAGAGAAATAAAGATCAAATGGATTTTGGTGAATATGATTTAAATCATTATGCTCCTCAAATTTAAAAATTTATATATAAAAATAAGTTGCCGCCTACCACTAATCTTGGAGAGAAGAAAGAGAACTAGCAAGTACTTGAGGCACGACCTGAACTCAACTATGCTCTCCCTGTATGCCAAACTTCCACATTCCTGAGAAATTCGAAATTAAGTTAGTTTTGTTATTTTTTTTTTTTTTCAAATTAGACTTGTATTTCTCCTTAGCTATTTATTAGTATTCGCAAAAAAAAAAAAAAAAAAAAAATAGTCTTGCTCTCCCTTACCGTTATCATTTAAAACTGAACAAATTACAATAGGAAAAAGCAAAGATTACAAGAGATTACAAAAGATTTTCTCTTGTTAACAGAAAGAGGAAAGAGCTAATGCCCTCTTATTTGTTTATGTAAGGCTTTTGGGGATAGCGATGGAAGGTACATCTTTTCTTCCGATGATATGAGTGCCGAGTTAGCCCTTTTTTTTTTTTTTTTTGTAATTCTTCTCAAGCGATTGATGATGAAGATCTCCCAATAGTCCCCTCTTTTTTTCAGCCCTCTTGAGAGCTATTTATAGCCTTAAGGGAGGGCTATGGACTAGCCTTGCGCTAGTACATGCGCGAGATTATGACTAACCTCACTTCATCTTCGCACATCTTGGCATTTCTTTAAATTTTTTCCATACACAAAACCTCTTCTAAAGTTTTTGAAATTTCATCATTAAGTGGTATCGAATTTCAAAATTCTTTAGACTTCTTCGGTCCAGGCAGTGCATTCCTCCTTCACAATTTTCATGGTGTATTACTGAATAGTTTGAAGATGTTTAGCTCTCTATCATGGATACACTGTTGAACCTTTCGGAGAGCTCTATCAGACCATTGCAAGCAGCTGGCACACCCAGCCAATAGTAGTTTTGATGCTACTTGGTGAGATAGGCTATATTTCGGAGGTAGGAATTTCTACATTAGATGTAGGTGATGCTTATAATGCTTAATCATCTAGAAAACCTGAATTGAATATAAAACTATAAAAGGAAACACTCTATCATACAAGCTTTCTATCTATCCGACTCTAATAATTACATTTGTCAAGAGATTATGACACTAACATTAGACAAATTTGATGCATTGCATATGGTAATAGCGTATTTCTAATAACTGATAATAATGACCCAATCAATTCTGCAGTAATCTACATGTATATACTTTTGATTTCTCATTTTCGATTTTTGAGTTATAACTCTAGTATCAACTGACATGTATACTATATTATAATGGCCTTGTGTTCCTAAATAGTCCACATGTATCATAAATAATATGGGGTTCATGAAAAAACTATTTGATGGATGAAACTCATATCATATAAGGTTTTAGGTGATTACAATAGGGAGACCAAGAACTTTCACTACAATGATTTTTGGTGATTCTAGGCTACTATCTAATTTTGAGTTCCAATGGGAGTATCATTTTTTTTTTATACGGAATCTGTTTTGACTGCACTTTAATCTGATGCCAGGTCCTCATACTTTCTAGCACTTATATGATAACGAGAATTAACATTATCTTATTAATCAAACGAGTTTAAAATATCATCGTAGTTTCAATAACATATCTAGTTTCTGATATCTGATTAAAGAATGTCACTAAAATCTATTACTCATATGTGTTCTAATATCTAACTTAAATATTATGCCAAGCTCGTTCTATATCTAACACAATCCGCGACTAAGGCAAGCTTTCTATAATTAACTTACATTTTTATGTATATCTGACTTAAGTGAGACTCACTGTTTATTTATATAATTCATGATTCATGCCATTATGATCGACACTAGCGTAATATGTTCATAATCACATATTCTGAATACTTATATAGTACACATTTCCTTTTCTTTATGTATTACTTGTTGCACTCAATCCCCTGGGTTCATAATCCCGGTTTGGAAGATGTGGATAGAGAGCTTATTCTGTCCGAAGACCAGTACTTTTTCGAGTAAGCGGAAGAGCAGTAACTGATCGTACCATTATCTGGAGATCTTTTGTACTTGTCGATTTATATTTTTTTTTTTTTGTCTGGGCACTGTTTCATTTCTTTGCTCATTTGATTTTTCTATCGTACTGTTCAAAGTAATGTGTCATGTTATGTAATCAATCCTTATGTAAATAAGAATATATTTTCAGTTCCCGACATATTATTTATGCATCTAAATATGATAGTAATTTCGCTTATTCCAAAATCCTGTAATTATGAAGTTCTTATTTTAATTTTTTGACCTAGTACATGCCTATTCGAGCGTGTACAATGATAATGCACTCCATTTCTTAATGCAGGTGAAAATGAGATGCTATAGAAGTATCATGTTGTCTCTGCCATCCATAGATAAATCCATCCAGAATTGATAGCAGCAAAAATACGAAAAATGAAAGTATCAAACGTGTGCGCAAATTTGACTATTGCTCTCTAGCCAAACATTCTAATAAACAACCATAATAATCCTTATATAATCCCTGCAATCTCTCCCAACTCCCATCCTTGACCGTACGGATAAATATGAGAGTTTTAAGGAGCTTGGGATGCTAACATGTGCTCCACACTCAAAGAAGTAGGGATGGAGGGTGGCCGCCACCAACCTTGTGTCTGATAGCTGATAAGGCCATAAGCGCATACACGAATCAAGTTATTGCATGACGATCCCATTCCCAATGCTCCGAATATCAGGTTAGATTGAGATGAGCACAATCAGACAAATTAAGATAGCAGTTTAAGCCCACTCCTTTTAGGATTCCAAGGGTTTATTGTGTCCGCATGGATGCGTACTGTATTCGGAGGATTACCTCAATACTAATTATAAGCCCTGCGACTCGGAGATATCTCAAAATGGGCAATCATGAGCTGCAGGCCAGGAAGGTGGAAATCCACTCTGTTCGGGATCAGATTGGGCACCCAAACCAAAACAAGAAAAAAAAAACTGAGCCCACTTATCAAAGCTCCACCAGACGAGCGACATTGACCACCCACGGACCCTCCCACGTCCCCACCATTGAGCTCATCACGTTCAGACATTTCAAGTCATTCTCCCCCTTTTTCCAATAATCAGACCTTTGCCTAACTCTCACACATTCCATCCAACCGACCTGGAAAGAGAAATCACATCTCTCTCTTTCTCTCTCCTCTCCTTCTCTTTATTATCTCTCGACTCTTCATCCAAAAACCAATCCAAGTTGATCAATGGCCATCTGTTATGATGCTAGCACTAGCACTAGCACTAGTGAAGCGTCTCCTTCTCCTGTTAGGATCCAGGTTGTGCCCAGGCCAGTCTCTGATGGGCTCCTTGTCAAGTTTCCCGACACGTCCGAATTCGACTTCGAGTACGAGAGTAGCGGCCTCTGGTCGCCGCCGGTCCCCGTTCCCCGTAGCAACGCCTTGTCGCTGCCGGATTTTACGCCGTCCGACGATGATGAATTGCCTTCTGAGAAGAAGCAGCAGCAGACATCAAGGAGGAGGAGGCATAGGGTCTGTTTACATGTACGTAAAATCTAACTATGCTTCTTTCCTCTTTCTCTAGTTAGTAGTTAATAAAAAATGAAGGATTTTTTTGAGATTTTGTTACTTAATTGCAGGTTGTTTGGTGCTCCTGACAATGATGAAGTAGACAACACATGAGATGAGAGGCTGTAATCTCCTTTTTTTTAATTTTTTTTTTTTAAATAAATCAATCTTTACATTTAGGGAAGGGGGGAATTCTATTTCAGCACACCATTTCCTCAGTGGCCAATCTTCTTGAGATGTAAAAGATTATAAATTTGTCATTTCTTTTTTTTATGATCATAATTTTTTATTTCCAAATAATATTAAACCCTTTTATGAACTGATTTTCGAACAGCATGGAAAAGGAAAATGTTTGTATGGAAGAGAAAGGTGGGCTCACTGAGCAAAGTGGCGTGCTCTAACAGAACTTCCCATGGAAAGGTGTAATTAGTATTGTCACAGTTTGGTGGTGGGTATGTGTAAAGTTATTATGTGCCTTGTGGTTCCTTTACCTGACATATGATAGTTGTCAGGTGTCAAATAATTATTTCTCTGTCTTCAATGTTGATTGTGGTTGTGGTATCTCAATAATTATTGGATTTTTTTTTGTTAAATTTTTTTGTGTTCAACCACTCTAGGATATTTCATTCATCATGCTTCTCCAGCTTTGTTGCCCAAAATAATACTAAATTAGAAACAATTGGCTTGTTTGTTTGAAGGTTATATGGACATCCATAGCATTCTACCAAATACCAGAGGAAGACCTCAGTAATTAATTTGTTTAGCCAGCCACCTGTCCCAATATTAATTTGTATGCACTTTTTATTTAATAGCTGTTTTTAGGATTTTTTTTTTTTTTGTTATTTCTATGTACGTTCCTCGGTTTTTTTTTTTCGTTAATTTCTATTTAATAGAATATGGAAGGCATTAGTCTATTGTTTAGGCTAAAAAAAGTTAATTTGTAAATCTTTATCATTAGATTTTAAAGCATAAGCAACACCAGTTATTATTAGTATTAATTTAGCTATCTCCCTATAGTTGTCTCCTTTGGATCACGTTTGAAAGCTGAAACCAAGCAGACTAAGTTGCAATATATACAACTTATTGACCACTGATGGTCTCAGGAATCAGGCAATTTATGTGACCTTCAACCTAGAAGGCAGAATACTTCAGCGAAGCGAAATACCTGAGTTTTGCAGCACAAGAACATAGAACTACATTCCTTCAAAAACTTGTTATTGGATTGTTCAGGAATCAAGAATATGAACCGTAAGTACTCTCATCATCTCATGTAGTGAAGTATAAGTTTCATATACATTGGAGTGAAGTCTAAGTCTGGCAATCGAGCCACCTTTCAAGGGCAACTGATCCATACATCAAACAAAAACTTGTAAGGCTGAGTTCTTCATCTCTGATCAACCTGGATACTCAGACCGCTATGCGGACAGAAAGACCATGCTGATCTTTAAATACATGCCTAATGAGGAACACATATTGTTTGTAATAACTACATCACCTTGTGAAGGATCCACATTCTTTATAAATTCAGATGGTTGAGGGAGCTCCATCTGAAGATGCTAGATGCACTAGTTGAACTTCCATAATGACATTGTAAAGGGAAATAGAGTAGTTGCTCAGAATTCAGAGTCTTGAAATATATATCGTAATCCTTTTGACAAGGAGGGTTGAAGGGTCCACCACGAACGGTTCACTAAATGGAACAATACTTTTAACCTGATGACAATTCAACAAAAGAGATAATTAGATCACCATTTGAAAAATCATTTGCGTGCTAAATTCTGTTTATCCAAATAAGGAGATAACTCACATGGTTCACAATTATTATTTTATATTGCTTGCTACTAGTATGCATATTACAATGCTTATAGTTGGATATCGACTATCCTAATTAAAATTAAAGATTAAAAGATTAATTCAATGCCAAAATTTTCCTCTACCAGATATAAGAACAAGCTTGGCGATAATAGGAGAAAACCATGTTACAAGCAATAGAGCGCATAAGTCGGCTGCATGTGCATAAGGTGGAGTTATAGTTGATGAATAAAAGAAAAAAAAAAACGAGTTATTTCCAGAAGAAATTGGTTAGTTTCACTGGAGGGAAAAAAATAGATAATTAATAACATTAAAGAGATAAAATAATTGCCTGATTAGTCAGGCTCCTTGCAGAAGAGGTGAATATGGGCGTTACTGGTGATCATGAATCTTGTCAGACGGCAAAAGGGTATAAAAGAGATTCCCAATCTACAGAAGCAGAGATTGAAGGGTATCCTAAAGTAATCTAGCTATTATTATTATTATTATTGTTTTTTTCAATCGCAAGTCATGTGCATTAGCACACTCCTAAATTATTAAGGCTCAAGAGCCTTCAGATGTTAGAGAAGCCATCTTTCCATATCCAATGACCGATGGATTTTCAATTGTCTGCAGAGCTGAGAAGCCAAGATTTTATGTATTTCTATAGAGCAGTAATACAGGCCGGAAACTAGATCAGAATTTGGTGGTGGACATTAGGGATTTTGGTGGATTTGGGAAAGAACAAATTAGGGTTTTATGGGAATTTGAGCGAAATTAGGAATAAATAAAAGATAAAGATGAATTTAAGTCTTGTAGATGAATTTAAGTCTCGTACCATAGTGATCTCTCACCTACTCACAATAAATCCATGATAAAAGATTTAATTTTGTTTAGCAAATCATCGTGCTAAGAACAAAAAAGGGTTTTAATTTCTACATCTCATTCTCTGTTTGCAAATTCTGTTTATAGACCCGACTATTAAAAAGCAACCAAACTCTAGTAAAATTCCTAACATAACACCAAATCTAAGAAGATATTTAACAATAAAACTCAAATCAAATAAAATTCTTAATCAAATCGGGGCCTTTGTTATCCCCATCAAGTAGTTTGTTATTGATAGTCGTTTCGAAAATAAAAAACATTCCCATTGTTAGACAACTTAGCAATGAAAAAGAATTAGTAACTTCTATTTAGTCCCTTGGAAAAGCATTCATCTTCTTTACTAGGATTCCCTGATTGTTGATATGTCATCTTCCACAAACTAGTTGTACCAATTCAAGATTCAAGAAAGTTCCTCTATTATGGTAGAAAATAGGCATCCAACCCTCAGTTTTGTTGCAACTTTGTTTAGATAGATTAGGAAAATACATTAGGTAACCAATAAAATACAAAACAAATAAAAATAAGAGAATTAGAATCTTAGGTCATGTTTCAAGATTGTATCTCTTAACAATCATAATATATGATGCTAACTATTATTGACAGGAACCATTTTGTAAAAGATTCCCTATATTATTTTGTAAGTACTATGACCTTACCCACAATATTTACAGAATATATGACAACCTCTAAGTATTTTGGACGCACCATATATGAAGGGATACTTTTTTAAACAACTGCACTTTGTTTTATTATAAATCCAAGAAACAGAGTATTTTCACCTCAAAGGTCTTCTCACATGCATATGGGTTTCCCACAGCTGCAACGTATATCTGTGCAACCTGTAATCAAATAGAATTTCAATGTGCTCTTCTTTCTTAGTTAAGAACTTGCTGACCATGTTACCTCAATGATAACAACCAAAATATTAGAATTCTACGAACATATAAAATGCCAAGGGGGCTCTTGTTACTGTTATAATGTCTCCTTGGTCAAATATGAGATCAGCTGCAGGCTCTTCAGTTCACGCACAGGGTCTGATTATGGTTTAAGGAATCCCAATTTGCTGTATCAAATCTCCCCCCTGTCATGTAAAATGCAGTGCATGTGGACATTAATTGGTTAATAAAATCATCTAAACCAAGAACGTTTAGAACTATCCTATTGCACAAGGTTGCTTACATCAGATGACAAAACACACCGCAACATATACAACGCAAATATTGACAATGACTTGCTTTCGGGTTTTGGATTGCATGCCCATCCAATAAATAAAGAATTGTATCTGCATTATTCAAGTGGGAAGAATAGGCATTCATTAAGGTAAGAAGCTACTAAGGTTGCCCCTTGTAATCTACAGACAGATGATGTATGGATAATGTATCCCGATTATTTTAAATGCAAAACGGAAACATGAAAATCATTTTTCAGCAAATTCTGTCTGGTTACTGACGTTGTCAAGAAATGTGCTTCTACTGATTGTGCTGTTGCTTGCAGAACACTTGCAGCTGTTGCTTGTAGAAACACTTGCAACCTTCACATGGGACCCACATGACATTAGAGACGTGGTATTTGGGAAACATATAACAGACAAACTTATTCATATATAATCTGGTCAAAAGATTTGACTTAACTAACAGCAGTTTTTATGCAAATTAATCAAGAAAACAAAGAGACTACATGTAATGACCCAAAACTTTTACATTTCCAACAGCAATTTATTTAATACTGACCATATCGGTCCGGGAAGCCGAATATCAATATCGATCTACTACTAAGTAAATTTAATATATTTTGTATTCTAATTATCAGATGAGCCCAGAAATTTGATAGACAAGTTCGTTTCATTTTTCCATATTTTTGGTTTTTTTTTTGAAATTTTCTAGACAACCACTTAAAATAATATTATTTTAATCACCGGTGAATCTTATACATATTTTGAGCCTCTCTTCTTTTGACTAGCAAAATCAATTTTGACTTTATTTGGATTTGTTTAATTAGAGTTTATAAGCTTAACTAACTCTAATATCCTATTATTACTAGCCATTTGTATAAAATCTATTTTATCTTTATTCATCCATACCTCCTATACCCCATATCCCTAAATTGTGGATCTCAATCTCTTCCATGCTACTGGATTGAACTGAAAAGAGAGGGAGAAAGACTTTTTCTTTGTCTAATTTTCCTCTTAAAAACTCTCTCAATTTTTCTCTCTTCTATATCCTCATCTTAGATATGGATTTTTTGAAGAAAACATAAAGTTTTCAAACTTTCTCAACCTCTAAAATCCAATATCTTCATCCTCTCGCTCAAGAATACAAGGCAAGTACAATAGCATCCACTATTAAGATATTTTTGTAATTAAAATATTTTATAGTTAATTTATAATCTTAATTTATTTAATCTATTTAAACTTAGAAAGATGATATTTTTATACAAAAATCTCTATGATTATTCTAAATATAAAATTATGATTTTTACACTTTATTCTATGTTTATGTATCAAATTTATGATTTTATTTATGGACTCTCATGCTTAAACTACAAGTTGAAAATTTAAACTATATATTCTATTTTTAAATTATAAAGATGCTACTTTTATAAATGTTCATCATATTTAGATATAAATTCAAATTTTCCATACAAGTTCATGTATAATGCAATGATTTTAAATTATTTTCCACTTGTCATTAGATTCTATATAATATGTGTATGTTTATTCATAATCATATTTTAAAGAGCGAGTTTTATATGAGTTTTTACATTTAATTTTTTAAGATATTATTTCTTTTATACAATCTATTACGTTAGGTCATAATCCTTTTTATATTAATCCATGTTTACTTGAAAAATATATATATTTGTAAGATTCAACAAATTTGTTACTTTCCATACTATAAAATCATATTAGAATTTGGAAAATTCACATATTGTTAAAGTAATTGTCATATAATAGTGTTGAGCCTATTTAATTCTCATCCTTACACCTTAGTACCCACTGTTTGCTCAAAAATTACACCTTTCCTTTCATTATAAAATTTCTGGATTACAACAAAAGGATATGGATTACAAATTTGAAGAACAGCAAGAACAGGAATATTAATGAATTCCCTTTTTTTTATGTGGGTTTGGATGGCGATGGAGCCTCGCTAGTGCCTCTGTTGACCGTCTGACTGGTAGAAAAGGATCTGCTCCTTTCTCTGGACTCCTGAAGAAAACCCGCTCTCGATACCTCTGAACTCTCCAAACTCTGTCCAAAAAAAGCCCTCTCTCTCGAATCCACTCCTCTATTTTATAGACTGTGGAAGCTTGAAATCCGGATCGAATCTGCTTGAAAAATCGGATCACGAGATATCAGGAGAATAAATAAACAGAAGAAGACGGAGAACAACCCACGGGTTGGCACCGGGGGGATCGCTCCCGTGGGTTGGCACCCGCGGGAGCCTCCCGCGGGTGGCAACCCGTGGGAGCTCTCCCGGGGGTGCACCCGCGGGACTCTCTCGCGGTGGTTTCCGCAGATATATATATATATATATATATATATATATATATATATATATATATATATGTATTTTATTATTTTTTTTATTATTATAATATATATATATATATATATATATATATATATATATATATATATATATATATATATTAGTGTCTACATAACCCCCTCCAAAGTTTTTGAAATTTCATAATTAATTTGTAATGAATTTCAAAATACTTTGGACTTTTTCCTTTTAACTGGGATTATGTGGATATTTGGATTTTACTTTGGGTAGGAATAAGGATTAAAATAGGAAAAAGACTTTAAATAAATACCCCAATCCTATTTGGACTCTGATGAATATTTTAATCAAAGTTTGATTTTGGTCAGAACTTTGATTCCTTTTCCTATTTGAACTCCCGGTAATTCACTATAAATACCCATAGATCTCCACCTCTTTTTCTCATATTCATATTCAAAAAATCTCTTATTCTCTTAACCTAAGTGATTACTTTCTCCTTTTCCAATTTAATGGCTTCCTCAAGCACTTCACGCCCACAGGATTTAAATGCTGAAGATCGACACGCGGGCGTCATCGCCGGTGTGGATCTCTCCTCTTATGAGGATCGACACGCAGGCGTCACCGCCGGTGTTGATTTCTCTTCCCTGATATCAGGTAAATAAACGGTCATCCGTTTACTTTAAAATCGCTTTTGAGATTTCGTTATGGTATAAATGTAGCATATTTACGCAGGGATGACCACACATCTGGCACGGAGGGTGGCGCCGGGGGTGTCCACCGCGGGGTGGCACCCTGCGGGTGTCCACCGCGGGGTGGCACCCCGTGGGTGTTCACCCGGGGGTGTCACCCGCGGGTGCCCACCCGCGGGTGGCACCCCAGGTGCCTACCCTGCTAGTAATTTTTTTTTTTTGACTAAAGTTTTATTTTTCCTCTCTTACAGTTTCTTATTCAACAGATCCTTTATCCAAGAATCATTATTTCGGATTTTCGGACAGTCCAAATAATCAATCTCATTTTGGATTTGACGGTCACATTCCTTTAGTGGAGGAGCGAAGTAGTGCGGATCGACGACAGAAAATTATTAGCTGCAACCCACTCACAGCTCGTGAGTTAATCAGGGATTCTGTCTTTGAGGGCGCAAATAGACAGATTTTGAAGAAGACGCAATTTCTCTTTGGGGATGTCGTCAACCAACCAGACGAAGACTTATGGGACACTAGTAAGTGGTTGAACAATGCTGGAGATCGACACATGTTTATCCCAGACTTGGAACGTAGCTATTCCTTATCATATCTGCAGCGGACGTCGTATCCACGTGTGATGTCTTGGCCAATCACCCGCAGTAGTCATGGCGTTGCGACAGGAAGATTTAACAGAAACGGCCCACTTGTAGACGGCCCAGCAAAATATGTTACAGGTCTATTGCCCGGTAGATTCGGCAAAGACCTACCTGTTGGGGAACATCTGAAACGAGCGGATACATTTATTACTAATTTTCGAATGCCAATGGTCAATTCCCAGCTCATAATTTCCGCACTCCTGGATGGATTCACTCCACTTCACGAACATGGTGGTCTCGGATGACCCATTTCATTTTGGTGAATTTCATAATACGTTTAGAGAAGCTTGGGTTCTATCGTGCGGTGCGTAATGTACAGTTTGGTCTTCTACATAGCTTCCCTCACTTCTTCTGCATACTGGAGATGTATAATCCGGAGACCAATACTTTCTTCACCCCTGTTGGAGAATTGGGATTTGCTCTTCATGAGATACATGAAATTTCAGCATTATCCATAGGCGAAACCTCTTATGAGGAGTATGTTCCGAATATGAAAGAACTACTCCGCCTCAGGGCTATTCCTAATGCATACTCAACTTACTGGGAGTTGATGTGTCACTATAACATTTGCGCCGATATCTCCAAGCCACGAAATCAAGGGGCGCGCCAGGCCCGAAATCAAGGGGTGCGACATAAGGTATGAACAGAATATCTATTCCACAATTTGGAAGGAAATGAGCGTAGTATCCAAACACGGGCTGCTTGCGATATGGATACCGTCAATGAGAGGATTGGTACCTACTTTGTAACTATATATACAGCAGAATCTGATGAGGATGGGTTTAAATCTCAGACTGTTTTTGAAAGTTACCACTACCAGGCAGCCTCCCCCATATCGGACAATGCTATTTTTGCCGGATATCTCATGTTGTGGTTGAAGCGCTGTGTGGTACCTACCTTATATCGCGAAACTGTCACCGTTGATGTTATTTACCCTGCAGTCTTACTAGCATTCGGCCAGCCTCTGGGACTATTACCAGCTATGGTTTGTAGTCTGCAACGTGGCTTGAGAGATGTAATTACTCAATTTTGCAAAGTCCAGCAGGTGGAAGATAAGGACGGTAACAATATTTTCAAAACGTCTCATCCGCGTATTGACCTACCACTCACTTATTTGATGACTTGGTTCGTGCTGCACTGTCCCGAACTAATGACTTCTCCTTCAGGACTCATTGATCATGCCACTCCTCATATACAGCGCTTCGAAAACTGCTCTTGGAATGGAAGGTACATGGCTAAGATCCGACAAATCCTTGGGCGACACCAAAATTATCATATTTACCGCTGTTTTCCAAAGTTTCTCGGAGGAGGTTATAGTAGCCAGCTTGAAGATAGTCCTGAAAATGATGGCTATACAATCTTGCCATCGGGTTGCTTCTGGTGGCTCATCAGTATCCGACCAAGTCATTTGATTCTTCGACATGGTCGAATTTGCTTTATGGAGCCCTATACACCAAGTCGTTTCGCGCGTCAATTCGGGTATGATCAGCTATATGTCGGCAATCCAAACTCTTATCTCCGTCATGAGGAAAAATTTTTCGAGGGTGCGCGAGGATGGTATCATTTTGCGACGGGAGGTACAAAGGTATCTTTCACCCTTCCAAACCAATCACCATCTCTTTTTGCGTCAATGGGATTCTGCAATTAGTACCATCTTGCAGATATTATTCCTGGTGACTATCAGGTGAATCATTCCTTTTTAAGGCATATTGAGGATTCACATAGATCCTCGAAAAAAGGCTTGACGCGTGAATTCCAATCCATAAGTGTCTCTCTTAGTTCTGATAACAACGATGGCGATGGACAAGATGATACCTCTACCCCAGCCTCTCCTCATGGCGGTAGATCCGCATCGAAGCGTTCAAACCCTAGAGGAGTCAAGGTCCTTCAAAAGAAGAAGAAATTTTAGACTCGAGTCGATAATTCGGTCCCAGGATGAACTGTCAGTCATTCAGATCTGCCGACCATGACTCATTCAGATCCACCAACTACAAGTCATTCAGGTCTGCCGACCGCAACATCTATAGTTTCACCGATCATTCCATCTAGAAATGACTTTCCTGTTATCACTTAAGCTTTTGGGTCAGGAGGATCTTTGTCTACCAAAACTTCTCCAGTCTTTTCTAACGTCACACCGCCACTGACTTCTTCCAATGAGACGGCTAGGATGTATGGTTTTGCAGCTTTCACCACACTTAAGACACCTGCTACTGTAAGTCCAGTCCCTAAAATTGCAAATTTTGACAGGAGCGGTCCAACCATCAGGGATACAGGAGTCTTGGAGACAACATGTACTGCATTGGACGATAGTGCACTAGATGACTTTCTATCATCTCCCAGTGAAGCCGCTTTGCCTAGCCCAACACCAAGACCTGTCCTTTCGGGTGATCATTTTTCTTTAAGGATTGGACTTTACTTCTCCTTTTCCATCCCTCATTTTTTTTAATACATATTCGTTTGTATTTCAGGTGGTGAAGATCCAATGATCCACGCCTCCTTGACTGCCAAATCAGATTCTTTAGAACTAGTGAATTACTCTGGTGTAAGTGGGGCAATTTGTGACTTTGACGGTCTGGGCTCCGATGGAGAGTTTGATAGTGATTACTTTTATCAACCCAACATGGATAAGATCTCTCACTTACCCCTAGAGGCTTTAGAGGCGGATAAACCTGAGGGATCTGGTTCTATTTCCACAACTGCCACCGATACAATTCTTCCAGCAGGTATTTGCACACTTTCTCCATATTGCAAAAATCTTTTTGATGATAATACCTGACTATTTTATTTATATCAGATGCAGGTGATATTAATGCATCTTTAATATCTTCTTCGGAGGCTTTAGTAAAGTCTGTGAGCACAGAAAGATTTCTTTCGCCAACACGCATGGTTTCATCACGCTCCGATGCCATGGGATCAACGTTTGGCACAGCGGCCGTGCCGCTAGCGTCAACGATCTCGACAACAGAGGTACTGTCAACTCCAGCAAGAGTTGTGACCGATTCATTGAGTGCGGCGGCTACTCCATTATCAGAATCGCATATGGCATCAGTACCTCCTGCTGTCACTCCGGCATCCATACGTCATTTTCCTGCAGCTTCAACAAATTCGAAACAGAATTCGGTCTCCGGCTTTAGTGAAAGAATTATTAGCTGCAACGTCGAACTCTTTCTCGAACTCTTTTATGGATGCATTGAGGAGATCCTCCACGGAGAGGATTCTCTGGAGAAGGTTCATCCTCTCATGGTGAGTCACCTAGACCATATCACCAGGATTGGAGGACCGCAGCGAGCAGCTCCTTATAGGGCTCGATGGGACGAGCTGGAGGTCCAATTGTCATTGCTCAATAGTCTGCGCCAAGCTGATCTTGCCGAGATGACAAACCAAGAGGTGGCTCGCTTACGAGCCCAGAACTTGGCTCTTCATGCCGAACTGTAGCGGAATATAGAACATCAGACCCAACTAGTCGTGGGACTCCAAGGTTCTTCAGAGAAGTTGACTCAGGACCTGGCCCAGATTGAGAATAATATCGAACACCGCCGTAACTCAATAAGCCGCGAGCGGGAGATTATTATTAAAGCTCAAGCCTCAATTGCCAATCTCGAACTTGAAATTCAAACTTTTTCTAGCAAAGCATCTGAGATCTCACGGCAAAAGGAGCAAACCAAGCATGATATCGTCGACGGCATCAGGGGGTTAGAAGAATTCAAGATTCAAGCTGCACAACAACCTCCCATGGATGAAATGGACTTGCAGAGGAGAGCTTTAGAGACAACAAGGGATAGCCTCCACCGTAGGCTGCAAGAGGTAGAAGATGCTTTAAAGGATTTGTCTCGGAAGTAATTATTATTATTACTTATTGGTCATTTGTAATAATACAGAGAAAAAGAACTTTGCTGTGTGCTGCTGTATCATTATTGTTATCTTATTTATTCCTATTTTATTACATACATATATGTATTTTATACACTTCATGGATAGTGACTCCTACTATTCAGAGGCTCAGGACTTGATAGTAAGAGTTTTTTTTTTTTTAGGTAAATTTAATCCTAACTGTTCAGCGACATATAGTGCGACCTATTAGGATTTAAGAATAATAGGCAGATGTATGATGTTAACGTGCCTAATGATGACAAGCAGAAGCATAATGTTAACGTGCTTATAGGATGACAAGCAGAGGTATAATGTTAACATGCTTATAGAATGACGAGCAAAGGTATAATGTTAACGTGCTTATAGAATGGCAAGCAGAGCTATAATGTTAACGTGCTTATAGAATGACAAACAGAGGTATAATGTTAACGTGCTTACAGAATCTCAACCGTTCAGTGACGTCTAGTATGACGGACTGGAAAAAGACAGAGATATCATTAAACATGTCTCGGGGCTCAACCTATTCAGAGGATCTAGTCATGATAGGAATGAATGAGCTGACTAAACAGAGGTGATTGTTAACGTGTTTGGTCTCAAAATTCTGACTATCAGAGGTAACAGTTAACTTGATAGAGAAAATGATTGTCGCCAAAGAAATGACTTTTAACTTAAACATGTTCGCCAGAGGTTGTAATGTTGTAATTGATGAAGTGTGAGTTTTGTCTTTTTGTCAGAGGTGAAATTTGAACTTAACAAAGAATTGATCTAATGTAAGGTTTTTGGCAAACCCCCAGTTATCAACGGATTTGATTAGCCTTTACCAAATACCGTTTGAGTTGGGCTAGCCATACTATTCCTCTCAGCATAGTGAGTTATCGAAGGTTTTGTTTGGGCTTAGAGGCCAAACGTTCCTTCTTCCCTTTATTTTAGCAGTTTTGGGCAATAATGTATCCTTATATTTAGGTAAGGATATTATCGTGACAGATTTGTCGTAGGATTTTTAGCAAACCCCCAGCTATCAACGGATTTGATTAGCCTTTACCAACTACCGTTTGAGTTGGGCTAGCCATGCTATTCCCCTCAGCATAGTGAGTTATCGAAGGTTTTGTTTGGACTTAGAGGCCAAACGTTCCTTCTTTCCTTTGCTTTAGCAGTTTTGGGAAATAATGTATCCTTACATTTAGGTAAGGATGTTATCGTGACAGATTTGTCGTAGGATTTTTAGCAAACCCCCAGTTATCAACGGATTTGATTAGCCTTTACCAACTACCATTTGAGTTGGGCTAGCCATGCTATTCCCCTCAGCATAGTGAGTTATCGAACCTTTTGTTTGGGCTTAGAGGCCAAACGTTCCTTCTTCCCTTTATCTTAGCGGCGTTGGGCAATTCATACTTTTACCCTCAGCATGAAGGGGTTGGCGAGAAACTGGTTCTCTTCCCGTTGCCTTGACGACATTGAGCAGTTCATGCTTTTTACCCCCAGCATGAAGGGATTGGCGAGAAATTTATTCTTTTTCCGTAATCTTGATGGCGTTGGATAATCATACTTTTTTACCCCCAGCATGGTGGGGTTAGCGAGAAATTTATTTTCCCGTAGCCTTGTAGGCGTTGGGTAAAATTTTTTCTTTTGATTTTAAGAATAATATTTTTTAAGAAATTTTCCATTAATTGGCATCATCATCCGATCTCCATGTTGATTAATCAACCGGTATGCTCCATTTGAGTAGACTGTCTCTACTAAAAATGGACCTTCCCATTTTGGCTGAAACTTTCCCTTAGTTTTGTGCGTCAGAATCATAGGATGCCTGACCGCCAAGACCAAGTCACCCACTTTGAAAGTTCGTTCCTTCACCTTTTTGTTGAAGGCTCGAGATATTCGCGCCTGGTAAAGCTCTATTTGCTGTTGAGCTTTTAAGCGCTTCTCATCCAATGCTTCTAATTCCCGAAGTCGTTGGCTATGTTTTTCCTTAGTGGTCATTCTTGTTGCTAATGCCACCCGAAGAGAAGGAATTTGAATTTCTAGAGGTAGTATAGGTTCGCAACCATACACCAAAGAAAATGGTGTACTCTTTGTCGGTGTCCCAACCGTTGTGCGATAAGCCCATAGATAAGCCCCCAATTTCTCGTCCCAATCACGCTGGCTTGAAGGGACAAATTTCTGCAAAAACTTCACAATGGTCTTGTTGAATGCTTCAGCTTGGCCATTTGCGGCAGGATTATATAGAGACGAAAATATATTTTGTATTCTGAACTTATCACAGAATTTAGTATAGGCTTTGCTAGTGAATTGAGGGCCGTTGTCACTGATGATCCGTCTAGGAACACCAAAGCGTAAATGATGTGGTGTTTGATGAAACTGACCACATCATTCATTTTTACTTCTCTCAGAGGGATAGCTTCTGCCCATTTTGAGAAGTAATCGGTTATAGCCAGTATAAACCGATGTCCACGAGAAGATGGCGGAGCAATGGGACCAATGATATCCATTCCCCACGTCTCGAATGGCCACGTAATCATGGTTGGATGTAGGTATTCTACGGCCTGCTGTATATAGTTTGCATGCACCTGACACGCATGGCATTTCTTCGCATATATCAAGGCATCTGATATCATTGTCGGCCAGTAGTAACCCATTCTTCTTATCCGGTCTCCCAATTTAGGTCCCGGCTGATGAGCACCACAGGCCCCGTCATGTGCTTCTTTGAGTACTTCTTGTGCTTCTTGTTATGATAAGCACTGAAGTAAAACTCCATCTGGCATTTTCCGATATAAGGTACTAAGCTCAGGATTATAATAGAATTTTTCTGACTCCTTTTTCACTTTCGCAGCTTCTTTAGAATCTTCAGGTAATATCCCGTAGAGCGCGAAGTCGACGAACCGCCAATCTCTGGGCTTAAAGTTCATCCCTGACACATGGAGCTCATTTGCCTCGAGTATTTCCTCAGGGCAAAAAAGCTCGCGGCTTCCAACCTCAATACTTTTGCTCGACTTAGCAGGGAGTGCTAATGTAGCGGCGAGGGAAGCCAAGGCATCAGCGTATGCGTTCTCGTATCGTGGCACGTAGTCAATATAAAATTCTTTGAATGAATTGGCAAGTTTAATTGTCACCTTGTGGTAAGGTACGAGATGCTCATGTTTAACCTCGTATTCTTCCCTTACTTGATTCACTATGAGTTTAGAATCCCCATAGGCCTCTAAACGCCGGACCCCTAGCTGTTGGGCAATTCGCAATCCCGTTAATAATGCATTGTACTCGGACATATTATTAGAACAGAGTCGAGTTAATGAGTATCCTCGGGTGATTACATGATTCTGCGGGGATATTAAAACCACCCCCACTCCGACAGAGTTCTTTCTAGCTGCTCCATCAAAGAACAGCTGCCAAATCGATTCTTTAGATACCATATTGGCTTCTGCTATCTCATCTGGAATATCCTCATAAAGTTTCGAGGATTGCGGGACAGGATGCTCTGCTAAGAAATCAGCAATTGCTTGTCCCTTGATCGTCTTTTGTGGTATAAATCGCATGTCATATTGCGATAGGAGGATCGACCAATTAGCTAACCTGCAATTGAGTGACCCAGGCTTAGTCATGAGCACTCTCAGTGGATTTACCCGATAAATCACATGGATTGTTTGGCCTACCAAGTAATGTCGCATTTTCTGAACTGCGAATACCAGGGCCAAGCATTCTTTCTCTACTCGGCGCCTACCATAGTCTTACTAAGGTAGTAAATGGCTTGTTCATGGCCAGAGTTATTAGTTTGGGCTAACAGGGCGCCAAGTGAATGGTCCATCGCACGAACGTATATCAAGAATGATTTTCCTGATATAGGGGCTACCAGTATCGGAGGCTTTGTGAGGTACTTCTTGAGATCCTCAAAGGCTTGTTGACAAGTTTCATCCCAAACGAACGACACTCCTTTCTTCGTTAGCTTGGTAAAAGGTTGGCATCGCCCTGAAAGATTGGCGATAAATCTCCGAATATATGCTAGTCTCCCTTGTAATCCACGAAATTCTTTGAGGTTTTTTGGTGGCTGCATCTCCTGAATTGCTTTTACCTTTTCCGGGTCTAAATAAATACCCTTGGATGTAACAACGAAACCAAGGAATTTGCCATTAGAGACACAGAGAAAGGATTTAGTTGGATTCATTTTTAATTGGTATTTTCTCATAATGTCAAACACCGTTTTCAAATATCGGAGATGATCGTCTTTATTGCGACTCTTGACAGCCAAGTCATCCACATAACACTCTACCGTTTTACGGAGATGCTCGCGGAAAATTGTGCTCATAGCACGCTGATATGTTGCACCTGCATTCTTCAGGCCGAATGACATGACCGTATAACAGTACACGCCTAAAGGTGTCCTGAAGGCAGTATGTTTCTCATCTTCCGGGCACATTTTGATTTGATTGTACCCGGAGAATCCATCCATAAAAGACATTCTTTTGAACCCGCAGGTATTGTCAATCATGACATCCGTTATTGGAAGTGGAAATTTATCTTTAAGACATGCTGCATTGAGATTCCGGAAATCGATGCAGATTCGGATTTTTCCATTCTTCTTGGGAACTGGAACGATATTCGCTACCCAATCAGGATGTTGTTCTTCTCGGACGAAGCCAGATTGTATAAGCTTCTTCACCTCATCTTTGATTGATTCCATTAGCTCTGGACGGAATCTTCTCTGTTGTTGTTTTACTGGTTTCGCATCTGGCTTAATATTAAGTCGATGCATAGCAACTTGAGGATCTAAACCCGGCATGTCTTCATAATTCCAGGCAAAGACGTCTATGTATTCTCGAACGAGTCACCAGGTCGTCTTTTTCATTAGGAGACAAACTCTCACTTGTAAATATGACTTTAGGATTGGTTTCATTACCCATATTTATTTGGACCACCTTATCCTCAGTAGGAGGTTCACGTTGCTCAAAACGCATGTTCCATTGGGCATCAAGATGCTTTACTAATGCTTCATCTTCTATAAGGGTCAGTTTATCGTTTTCATCTGGGGTCGGATTGACAGATGTCATATTTACCGTCATCTCTTTGAATAATACTCCCAGGTTGATATCTGAATCCCAATCGGAATCTTCTACATTTTGGCAAATCATATCTTCGACATCCGAAGGATCGGGTGTTGTGACGTATCCCAACCCTCTGCCGGTTTTGTGATAATAGTCCGGTTCTTTTCCCTCGGGTACGAATGAGGGAAGCAAAGACATCCCTTACCGAAATTTAATCCGGGTTTATGGATGAAATCATATCCCATTTTTGCCATCATCCGGAATGACTTTAGTCCATAATGATAGAATTGAGGGGCTTCCTGAGCCTCACTCTCACTATCACTGGATGAGGCTATATGTGATTTAATTCTTCCAAAAAGAATAGGTTTTGGATCTGGTCGATGGGCCTGTACTTCGAACACCGCCCCATCTGCGTTTTCGATATTTGGTTGTACCATCATTGATGATCTAATAGGCATGTACATGGTTGCTAAAGTCTCAAATTCCGAGAGACTATCTGCATCCGTGCTAGTAGCTGAAATTAAAGAATCAGTAGGAACACCAGGCAAATAAGCAAAGTTCATATTCTCATTTATTTCCCACTCGCCTTCATCACTGGCGGTGTCATTTACATCCAAATCATCAAGATTAATTACAAGAGGTTCAAATCCTTCATTGGCAATAAACACCCTGACTCAGTATCAGCTTCATTCCCACTATCACATTCATCGTGTAGTGGGGGGTCGACCTCAGCACTTTCAGCATACAAAAAGGCGTCTACGAAGTAATTTTCAACACCCTTGAATGGCTGCTTGTCAGCAATCAAAGTATGCACTTCTCCGTCTTCATCCACGTACTTCATGCATTGGTGTAGGGTGGATGGGACGATCATATTAGCATGAATCTATGGTCGCCCTAAAAGGATGTTATATGAAGTGTCTGCTTCGATTACGTAACATGTCACCTCGCTTTTAAGATCTCCGATCTGGCATCTGAGCCTGATCTTACCCAGAGGATGACTGCCATTGGCGTTGAAGCCAAAAATGGCGGGTATTAGTTGGAGTCAGTTTGTAGGGAGGGATCCCAAGAAACTGCATAAGCCTCCACGGCACAATGCTCAAGGCAGAACCCGGATCAATCTGAATTCGACCGATTTCCGCTGAGCCAATATACCCGGTATAGTACAGAGGCCTGTTGTGCTTAATATTCTTCAGCTGCATGTCCTCTGGTGTAAAAGTGATATAAGGGGCATGCCTCGACACTGAGTTGCAGTGCGGGCATGCCTCCTCAATCTCTTCTGGGAGATGGGCTAAGAAAGTTTCAGATTCCGCTAGGGCTTTCCTTAGTGCATCTCTTGTAGACTTAGACAGACGTAATAACTCATACAGAGTTATTCTCGCAGGTATATTTGCCAACTGCGCTATGACATCAAACTGAAAAGAAGAACTTTGCTCTTCAGGAGCATCTTTCCATAGTGTCAGGTTGTATCTGAGCTCCTTTTGTTTTTCCTTGTCGGGAATCTGTTTAGTAGTTCTTTCATTAGCCTCCTTTGTTGGCTTAGAGGAGTCAGCTTCCGTGTTTGAGAGATCCTTCAAATATTGTTTCCCGGATCTGGTTCCAGAAGATGGCGCAGATTCATTCTCCACCGCTAGAGCTGTCACCTCTGATTCAGAATCTGTTAACAGAGGTATGCCATCTGCATCCTTCTCAATGGTTGCTGAGACGGCATTGCACATGCACTTCTTTCCTCTTGTTTCGGTTTTCTTCCTGGTCCTGACGGTTGTCCATTGTTCATCTTCAAGAATGTTTGGATGCACCCAAAGGACCTCCTGTTTCTCTGTTGTGAAAGGGACTAACCCTTTCTTCTGCTGATTATGGGGGTCTAAATTAACCACCCTGAGCTCACCCTTTGGAATAGGTGTGAGCCCAAGTGGTACCCCTAGACCACCCACTGTAAATGTAGCCGAGTTAGCTGTCACTCTTTTTTGTTCAGCTTTGAGCTGAACTGCTCCAGTATCAATCAGTGCCTGAATTTTATCTTTTAAAATAAAACAATTTTTAGTTGGGTGACCTACAATCCGATGGTATAAGCAGTAGTTCGGATCATTAGTCTTTCCAACCTCTTCCGGTCTCTTGCTCTCTGGCAACTTGAGCATGTTGCGCTTAGTGAGCAAATTGAACATGGTAACAGTATGCTCATCCTTAAATGAATACTGTTTTTGTGGCCTGGGTGGACCCGATGTGTTGCTTTTAGCCGGCCTTTGTTTTGGCTTGGATGTATTTTCCACTGCCATTATGTCTTTCCCTCTGGAACGGGGGAAATGAGAAGTTGGTTTGTTCGAGATGACCCTTCTCGTAGATTGATGCTCCTCGAGGCGTCGGAGTATGTCTTCGGCCTGCTCACCTTACTTGAGTAAGTCTCTCCAAGATTTGGATTCAACCGAACCCATTTTGACCAAAACATCGGTTAATAAGTTATGTCTGCAAGTCTCTACGAGGGTCTCCTGCGCCATGCCATGTGGACATCGCATGGAAAGCTCTCAGAACCGCTCGATAAAAACTTTTACTGTCTCGCCCTCTCCCTGCTTTGCTGCTAGCAAGGATGGCACCGAGACCTCAGTATCGTCTTCAAAGAATCGGGCTAAGAACTCACGTTCTACATCGGTCCATGATTTAATTGTTCCCTGGGGTAATTGCATGAACCAGGTAAATGCGGGCCCCTGTAAGGTACTCGTAACTATCTTGGTCAAGGTTGGATCATTTCCCATTAGGTATCCTGTCTGTGACAGGAAGTAAAAGATGTGCTGTTGTGGAGAGCCTTTCCCGTCAAACGACTGAAGGTTTAACGGTTTGTAGTTTGCAGGATAGGGTGTAGTCTCCCATTCTATGGGATAGGGACGCACTATCCCCACTTCCTGCAATTTTTTCCGGTAAAAAAGAGCCTGTAGCTGGTTCTCCATCTTCTCCATTTTCTCCACCTGAGGATTAATAACCACCTTTATTCTTTCTTTTTCTCCTGAATGAGGAGGTAGTTCTTCACAGTCGTCTTCACTATCTTCATCTATGCGGACATGTTGTTCCTCTTCATGCCGCTTAGTGGACGACGAGGATTGGCCTTTCTTTGTTTGAGCCAATAACTCAGTTAAGAATTGCTTCATCTCTTCCACAGTCTCTTCTTGCTGTTTGAGACATTGTTCTTGTCTCTCAAGCCTTCTAGAAACTTCTTCTGGAAGATCGGCCATATTTACTGCAGCCTCCGACCCTCTGTTCGAATCAGAGTAAGACGAAGATACAACAACAGAACATCTGTCTTCCTCCTCATCAGATCCTCCAGCTAATTTCTTATAATTTAATGGTATGGCGACTCCTCTCCTAGCCCGAGTGTGTCGATACACGCCCTCTGGCTCGATAGACACTCCCTTTAATTTTGAGGTAAACTCTTTGTCTGAAGAGTCGCTTTCGGCAATCTTTTTGCTTTTACTAACCATATGGGATGAAATGGCAGGCAGATCATCCCCAGAGCATATCTTTTTTACTATTCGTCTTCTCTTTGGCTCCGTAATCCGCTCGAAAACGGATGGTCCTGACTTACATTTGCAGTTTGATAGAACGGCTGAGATCAACCGTTCATAATGACAGCGAGGAGTGGACTGGGAAGTGCTCCTCTTTTGAGTGAGATATTCTCTCAAATCCTGAGACCTGTTCCCATTCAAATTTGCATTCTGACGCTTTTTGCGTCGCAAGTTTTGTTCATAATACTGGTTGGTTTGTAGTATCTCAGGACTGAGAATTTTTCCAGTATCAACACGATCTCTTTTATGAAGTCTTCTAGAGTGTGTGCTAGCTTGCGCAGTTGTACGGGCCCCGCACGCATCTAACTTATTCTTTGGGATGTGTTGGAGGATTCTATCAGGAATATGTTCATCCGAAGAGAAACTGGAAGACATGCCTTCAGGTGAGTGCATGAGTACGTCTCTATATTTGTTTGCAAAGGAACAGGATGGAACACCCGAGAGAGTAATCAAAAAATTAGGTGTGCGCTGTGTGCTCACTGTGCGTGTGCCTGAATAGACACCAGAATCAAATTCACCTGATACAACCCCTGATTTTTCCTGCGGAGTGCAACCTGCGAGTTGCAACCCGCGGTGTGCAGCCCGTGGTTGGAACCGCGGGTTTGCACCCGCGGTTGCAAACGCGGGGTTGCACCCGCGGGGTGCAACCCGCGGTTGGAACCGCGGGTTTGCACCCGCGGTTGCAACCACGGGGTTGCCTCCGCGTGGTGCAACCCGCGGTTGCACCCGCGGGGTTGCGCCTTCGGGGTGCAACCCCCGGTTGCAACCGTGGGTTTGCACTCGCGGGATTGCCCCCGCAGGGTGCAACCCACAGTTCTGCATGCGGATTTCCACGCGTGAAACTTTTCCCTCCTGATGCTGCATGTGTTGTTCCATTCAGGATTGTTTTCTGGGTTAGATTTTCTGACTGTAATTTTTCAAAAGTACTGTTGAGGCGTGCCCGTTGGGCTTTACGCCTTAGGTTTCTCTTTTGAGAGTGGGTGAGAGCTTGGTTTAACTTCGGAGTAGGCGATGACGCCACATATTTTCTGACAGACGATAACGTCTTGTCAGTTTTATCAGGCGATGAAGCCTCGTAAGTTTTAATAGGCGATGATGCCTTTTTATTTTCGATGGGCGATGACGCCTCACCTTTCTTCATCATAGCCCGACGATGACGTCTGGGCTCCGAATCAGAGGAAGAGAGAAATTCCTCGTATTTTTGCTGATCGACTTCTACGACCAGCGTTTCA
The DNA here is from genome assembly GCA_036321105.1 of Dracaena cambodiana. NCBI lineage: Eukaryota > Viridiplantae > Streptophyta > Magnoliopsida > Asparagales > Asparagaceae > Dracaena > Dracaena cambodiana. Next base: position 34,818,179 of record JAYEPQ010000013.1, read on the forward strand.
ACAACAGATTCGATGGGTACCAAGTCGGACTGCGCCACAACATTCTCTGTAGTGAACAGAGAGGCTCCCACTGTGGTCGCCAGTTCTTATTTGCTCAAAAATTGCACCTTTCCTTCCATTATAAAATTTCTGGATTACAACAAAAGGATATGAATTACAAATTTGAAGAACAGCAAAAACGGGAATATTGATAAATTCTCTATTTTTTATGTGGGTTCGGGTGGCGATGGAGCCTCGCTAGTGCCTCCGTTGACCGTCTGACTGGTAGAAAAGGATCTTCTCCTTTCTCTGGACTCCTGAAGAAAACCCGCTCTCGATACCTTGAACTCTTCAAACTCTGTCCAAAAAAAACCCTCTCTCTCGAATCCACTCCTCTATTTTATAGACTGTGGAAGCTTGAAATTCGGATCGAATCCGCCTGAAAAATCGGATCATGAGATATCAGGAGAATAAATAAACAGAAGAAGACGGAGAACAACCTGCGGGTTGCCACCCGGGGGATCGCTCCCGCGGGTGCCAACCCACGGGAGCCCTCCCGTAGGTTGCAACCCGCGGAAGCTCTCCCGGGGGTGCACCCGCGGGACTCTCCCGCGGTGGTTTCCGCAGTATATATATATATATATATATATATATATATATATATATATATGTATGTATTTTATTACTTTATATTATTATTATATATATATATTTTTTAGTGTCTACACCCACTTACCTATTATGTGTCCATATGCATAATTGTATATATGTGTGGTTTCCATACATGATCATAATTTCCATAGCACTCATTATAATATTCTACAACTCCATCATACTTGCCTTTGACATATATACTAGTTACTTGTACAAGATACATGAAAATATATCGGATTATCCTAATTAATACTTAGACATGTCTTGATAATGCCATGAATCATGACTTGTTAACTTGATTTTGACATGGATCGTGTTTTGCTCATTGCTTGGATATCTATTAGATGAAAGACATGTTATGTATGTAATTTTGACTCGATTTGTTCATCATATTCTGGACTGATTTACATGTATTATAACTTAAACCTAGGATTATGGGTGAACTAAAGGGTGGACTAATACCATATCGTGAAACCTTTAGAATAGATTGTGCAACCGAAATAGGGGCCTATCCGGAGGCATGCCCAGATAGTACTGAGCCATCATCTCTTATTTAGTTTATATTAATGGGACGACCGATTACTCAAAAGTGCTCAGCACCAGGCTGGTTTAATGCCAGCATCTTAATCAGGTTCCTGGGGTATACACGGGTAGTTTCACGATACGAGTCTCTTTCTTTACCAATTAGTTTAAAAATAAAATAAAGTAAGATAAACTTAGACTTGATATGCATGTGTGTCCGTACTTGATATTATTATTTGATCATTTACTGTTTTCCATACATACACAAACTTTTATGTTCACATTCATACTTCACTTATTAGTTTATTTTGCACACTCCCTAGCTTTTATTATTTCACTTGTCGGGTTTGACCCTGAGCTCCACACGCTCAGGTACTGAAGATGTGAGTGAGGATCCGCCATTGCATGACCCGTACTTTCTTGTGCAGGCCGTGTAATAGTAGATTTTTAGGTCTCTACTTTTGTACTTTTGCATTTGGTATGTATCACTCTTTTGAGGGTTTAGTTCCCAACTTTTGTATCAGTACTGTACATATTGCTTGCTGTTTAGACATGTTGTATATCTTTTTTTATATGACAGTAAACTAACTTCCAATATTCAGGTAGATGACTACAAATTGAACCATTATCTTCTCTAAAAACACAAGAAAAATCCTCTATAAAATCATTTTTCTATCTCCCTACAAGTGTATACTTCCATAGATATCTTTGTATGCTGGTGGGTTTATATTAATATTATCATAAATTGCTTGCTCATTTTTCTTTATTGGTTAAGCCCTTGGGCTAGCGAATCTTCCACTATTTGAGAAGCAAGTATTCAGTATGTCAATATTTGCGCCCTACCCTTCCAACACACAAGACAATCCTCTTACTTGACAGTTGGCACCTTTATATTCCAACCTCATTCATCTAAACACTAAGTACCGATATCCTCTAAAAGTTTATCTCAAATAGACTGTCAGTTCACCACTTAGAACATGCACACGTCAGTTCATCCTAGAAACAAACAGGGCTTTAGCATTCCAGGCCATGAAGTCTCAAATACATATCAGAAATGATAATGTAAAACATCTCAGTCCCTTACCATATCATCAGCAGCTGAGCCAAGGGGTCCAGAAACATGATAAATAGAAGTCTGTCCAAGGAATTCATCCATGATGAATCGATGATCCCCCGATCAAGATTTAGGACGAAGGTACTGCTTTTGCATCACTTGATAAGTATGCTCAAATTTGAGATCTCATATGTCGATCTAGACCTGTTCATGGATTACGATATAAAAATAACCATTCCTAAACACTCATTAAAAGAGATGGCATAATCAAATGAAATAACCAGATAAAGAGAGAGAAAAAGTTGAAGGACCAATATGGATGGGAGGGTGAAAGGTTATGCTCACACGAATCCATTTTCAGACGATAAAGATGAGAAAAACTACAGCAAAAAAATAATGTTTTCATGTTGATCTAAACACTAGAGAGAATAATAATGTAGATATATGTAGATACGGAAGATGGAAAAAAAGATTCCAGAAATTTAAATTTAGTTTTGAGCTGTAAATCAATAGATCATAATTCATGAATTAGTCCTTCATTTTTATGGACATGTCTCTATAAATATTTTAGCCAAATTTTGGTATCTGTAGTCAATTTAATAATCATTTTGTCCATCTCATTTCAATAAGCCAGATTCATTGGAAACAAGGAATAAGTACCTTTAAGTCCAAACAAAAGTTTCCTTTCACAAAGTCTAGTTTTACACTTTACAGCATGATCCGATTTTGCATTCCCATATACTCTACATTTCAGGTTAATCTCCTTTAATCTAATAAGAATAAGAAAAACTAACATAGAATGGTAGGGAAATTAGGGCTTGTGGTAAAGAATTAAAGAAGAAATTGGGGATTTGGAGAATAAATTAGGATTTTGGATCTCACATTAAGGCGAATCACACGTACACTCTCTCATGAATCACTCGAGGGGAAGGTTTAGCATAAGAAAACTTATGCTCTCAATTTTCTCTATATCAATTTCAGCTTAAAAATAGAGTTTTACAATAACAAATCCTACGTGCAAAAAGATAAAAATAAATTTTTTTGAAATCCTAACTAAATTCTTAGTCCAATTTTATTTCTAATCTAGGTAAATTTGATCTTTATTTGTTTCTATAAAAAACAGATAAATAAGATGCATGATTAGCCAATCAAATGCTAAATAGTCTGGTTTATACATAAAAGTGGAGATTGGTTACACAACTTGGGTTCAAAGAATTTGATCAATGCAACAAACTAGACATAATTATTTGTCTGGCTAATCCACTGATAAGTTCAAGAATCACGTGGCTAACAAAAGCAGGCAATTTCTACGCTTGTAAAGTTGGGAGAGTTATTGCATATAACCTACTTGGCTATACTTCGCCCAATCAGGAGTATCTGCTTCCTTTGGACCAACAATCACAGATACTGCATTGGTTACTTTCTTTACTCCTCTGAAAAACCCCCCGGAGGTACTGTTTCCTCTTTAGGAATGGCCATGTCAATCTGATATATTGAAAAAAATGACTGTTAGAATTAAATCCATGCTTGTTAGACAGAAAGACAATGTTGACTAGCTATTGAGGCGACTAACAGGCTCTCGTATTTTCCACCATGCTTTGCCACCAGACCTCTTAATTTTACTGTTTCACATACAGCACTTAAGGTCAAACAGGAAGGTTTCACAATACATATTCCGAAGGATTTCCTAGAGAGACCGTAAGGCAATTTGGTGAAGCCTTTTCTTGCCCGTAGTTGCATTCCCACAAATTTGGCACCAACAGACTGAAGAGAGGTGGCCCTAGAACCTGTTGACAAAGAAAAATCGTAATGATCTACATATCAAGCTAAATAGAAGTTGGTTTGGAGAATTTTGCAGCACAGCTAAAATGCGGCCCTCATTGGGTCGTGTTTCAAATCTGCAGTACTAAGAGAGAGACTGAATCTCTCTCATTTGGGTCTTGTTTCCACCTAATTTAAACTCCTTATTTCTATTTCCCCATAACAAGTAAGCCCTTGGGTAAGCTGGATTGCTAGAACTTAGGTGGCATGTTACACTGCTTGAAGTCAACTTGGGCTCAATGCTAGACTGCTTTTAAGTTAGATACTCCTCTTTCCATTCTTATAATCTTTGATCCCATCATCATTCTCTTTGATTATATATAAGATTCCCAATGTCATGTATAAATGATAGCTATGACTATAAATCTTATTAATTTTATCTCAATTGAAAATTAAGTCAACAATTAGATTTTTCATTCTTGTATTCTTGTGCTTGTATATGTACTACTCTACTTCTCTTCTAAGTAGGAAAAGTGCTCGTGTAGTCTTTATACACTATGTACTATGTTTCGTCAGCTCATTTAATGGAACACGGGGTTATATTCCCATCGTCTTTTCTCAAAAGGAAAAAAAAAAAAAAAGATTTTGCAGATTTTTGATTATTCAAATAATCAATATTTACATTAAAAAGGGTTTATAACCTTAGGATGTTAGCCTTTGGGATGAAACAAAACAATTTCATTCATTTGCCCATCTGGCCAAAGTGGAAGAATGGAAGAACCATTTTATTTGGATATCTCAGCACAACACAGATTTCAAGAATTCCAATTAACATCTAAATTTGCAAAATTCATGGAAAGAAGCAACACGAACTCCAAATTATTGATAGATTGCAATCCCCACAAGGCCAACAATTTTAACAGAAATTAATACACAAATTATTTTAAAAAAAGGAAATTTACCTGCGCAGTGTGGTATGTAGAAACTTTCACAGGAGGGCAGCAGCACTCCATTCCCCAACCAAACGAGGAAGCTCGAAAGATAGACAAATTTCTGGAGAAATTGAGCTCATAAATACAACTCCCACTTTCCCATGCCCGTTCACGACTCCTCATTTAACCAAAACCCAACAACAAATCCAAACAAGACACGCCCCAATGGGCAATGGCTGATAGCTTAGCTTGATCCATCGGTTAAGATCACTGCTCTGCAGGAACACCAGAACAAACTCCTCCAGGCTCCAGTCCTCCGAGAACCAACCTATTGCCTCCGCTTCCCTCGCGCTAACCAATGGCCAAATCACCGGTCAAGATCTCGCCTTTTCGCCTCACCTCCCTCCTCCGCCTCGAGAAAAACCCTAATGTCGCCCTCGACCTCTTCAAAAACCCTAACCCAGGCTCCCAACCCTCGAAGCCCTTCCGCTACAGCGCCAGATCCTACGACCTCATCATCTGCAAGCTTGGCCGATCCAAGCGATTTCAGGAAATGGAGCAGATCCTCGAGCAAATGATCCACGAGACAAGATTCGTCCCTAAAGAAGCTCTCTTCTGCCACGTCATCTCCTTCTACGGCCGGGCCCACATGTCCGGCCCCGCCGTCAGCACCTTCCACCGGATCCCATCGTTCCGCTGCCACCGGTCGATCCGGTCATTCAACTCGCTGCTCAACGCTCTCCTTGAATGTGGCGAGCGCCGGAAGATCACCGAGCTCTGCCGAGATCTCGGCACGCTAGATCTGCAGCCAGATGCCTGTACTTATAATATTTTGATTCGGTCATGTACTTCGCTGGATTGTGCGTTCAACTTGTTCGATGAAATGCGGAGGAGAGGGATGGAGCCAAATGTTGTCACTTTTGGTACAGTGACTTCGGCTCTATGTAACCATTCGAAGCTCGATGAGGCGTTTAGACTCAAAGAAGAAATGCTGAGGCTGTATAATTTGAAACCGAATGTTTATATTTATACCACTTTGATTAAAGCGCTCTGCAAGAATGGTAAGCTTGAAGAGGCGCTCAGTTTGAAGGAGGAGATAGTTGGATTGGATTCTGCGGTCTATTCGACTATTATTCGCGCGCTGTTCAAGGCTGAGCGGAAGGGGGAAGTGGTTGGGATCTTGGAGGAGATGAAGGGCAGTGGTGTGAGGCCCGATGTGGTGACTTACAATGCGATGATCGCGGGGTTTTGTGAGGATGGGGATCTTGATGCTGCGTTTGAGGCGATGAATGAGATGGAGAGGAATGGGATTAAGCCTGATGTTGTGAGTTTTAATACGATTCTCTCGGGGTTGTGTAGGGAAGGGAGGTGGAGGGATGCAGCCGAGGTGTTTGAGGATATGCCGAGGAGGGAGTGTAGGCCGGATGTGCTGAGCTACAAGATGGTATTTGAGGGGCTGTGCGATGTGAAGGAGTTTAAAGAGGCTAGGTTGGTTTTGGACGAGATGCTGTTTAAAGGGTATGACCCAGGGGAGAGGAGTGTTAAGAAGTTTGTGGATGGGATGTGTGGGGCGGGGGACTGGGGTGTGGTACCGGAGGTTCTATGTCTGTTAGCAAAGAGGAGGAAAGGGGTAATTGATGTGTGGGAACTGGCTATTAATCATGTTTTGAAGGAGAGGGAGATTGGAGAGTTAATGGATTGCCTTGTATTGGTATGAATTTTTTGAAGTTAGGAGATTCTGTGTATTGCATGAGGATGGGTTGCATTATTGAAATTCGAAGGATACCATCATAATAGGCAAAACTTTATCAAGAGCACTGGAATTTGGTATTGCATTTGGCTTCTGGGGAATTGCAAGTCATGAACTGTGGGTTATTGAAATCTAAACCTTGGCAAGATTGGTTAGTGAAACAAAGCTAGTAAAATTGATGAAAATCCCTGGTGGATGGGAGCATCCGCAGAACTTTTGAATCAGTACGGCAACCATCCCACTTCCAATCCTGCTTCTGTATTGTTACAATTGTATATAAGCCCGGTTTTTACCGGAGTTTTAATTTTGGTAGGGAGATATTTATGTGATCATGCTGGGGAATGTAGGCACATAATAGGACAATGCGAACTGATTAGAGATCTGAGCACTCTATTCTCCAGGACACGTTGCTGCAGGATGGATATAGAGTTCAGACGACAATGATGGGATGGTATGGTTTTACCTAGTTTGGTTTATTTTACATCTGTTTACAATTATGCATCTGTTTCATTCAACATTGAGACAACTGTTGAGTCCATGGAGGCCACTTCTCGAATCTCCTGCTAGAGTGTTAAAGAGGGTTCATGCTAGACAAGTAAGAACACTGGATCCTAATCCTGATTTTTTTTTTTGGGTGATAGTTCCGCATAAGATATGAGATAAAAGGTAGTGTACCTTATAAATGATTCTGAACTCCAAAAGTAATCCTAACTAATGAGGGAGAAATTTGTTATTAAAATCAATAAAAACTAATAGTTAAACGTGCTTGGATGGGAATTGTTTTAGCATTGATGACCTCTTGGAAAGCTTCTCCCTGGGGACATAAAAAACATCCTCTCTTCGAAAGGGGAGTGAAGAAACAACTATATGACATTGAAATGGAATGAAGAAACATCTATTTTATAATCATCAATATGGTTTGAATGTGCATATATTGAGAAGCTTTTGTTTGTGAACGTTAAAAATTGTATTTGAGCTTAAATGTAGGAATTAAATATTACATGAAACAATGCCACATAGGGATGTGGTGGGGATCATCTCTAGCAAAAGTTAGTGTTACATAGAAAAAGTGTCACTCCACTCAGGATATAGTGGAGGTCACCTATTAAATATGAAAGAACGAGAGCCACCTCTTAAATCTATAGTCATCTTAGAATCTATTAGAGACAGAGATGTAGTGCAGGCCGCCTTTTGAATCTTTGGAATCACCTCTAGAATCTATAAAGCCCACTTGGAAAGCTTGACATTACAAAACATCCTCTCTTCGGAAGGTGAATGAAGAAACATCTATGTTATATTTAAGGGGATTGAAGAAATATCTATGTTATATCGATCAATATGGTTTTAACATGTACATATCATACTATGAGCTTGTGTATCAAAATGTTGCGAATGGTATCAGGGCCTAACACTTGTCAGAATGCCACACAAGGATGTAGTGGGGGCTACTCCTTAAATCTATAGGGACGCTCTGGAAATAATACAAATTGTATCAAAGCCTAATGTTAGTTGGAATGCCATATGGATGTAGTGGGGGCCTCTCTTTGAATCTTTAGGAAGCTCTTGCCTAGAGATCATACAGTTGTTATCAGAGCCTAGCACCAGTTGAAAATATAGAAACTAAGTGTTAAATAAAACAAAGTGTCACACCACATAGGGCTGTAGTGGAGACTACCTATAGTAGAACTAAGTGTTACATGGAAACACTGTCAATCCATATAGGGATGTAGTGGGTGCCACCTCTTGAATCTTTACTAGTTATCTCTAGATTCTACGGAGACCAATTCTAGAATCGTACATCTCTTGATAAACTGTTAGAGTGTCCGTGTTAGACTAATGAGAACACTAATCTAAACGCGGGACTGGGGGGGGGGGGGGGAGGGATACTCCATTCTAAAAGAATAGTCCCACATTAAAGATGAGATTAAAAGAAGTAGAGCCACGTCTTGAGTCAATTGGGAAGCTCCTGTGCAGAGACTTTACAAATGATATCAGAGCCTAATTCCAATTGAAAATGTAGGAATTAAGTTTTACATTAGTGTCACACTATAGAGGGATGTGGTAGGGACACCTCTAGCAAAACTAAGAGTTAAAAGATGTAATGGTGGTGACCTCTTAAATATGCAGAAGCCATCAAGAATCCATAGTGGACATAGGGATATAGTGGGAGCTATGTCTTAAATCTTGGAGAGTCATCTCTAGAGTTTGTGGAGGCCATAACTAGAATCCCATAACTCCTGGTAAAGAATTGGAGGCGATAGTATTGGAGCATATGCATTAGGCTAGTAAGGATGCTAGATTCTCAGTAGAGTTCTAAAAAAAAATAGTTCCACATTCGTGATGAGATAAAAAGTAATGTATTTTATTGTGATTCTATGAATGAATAAAGTATAAGTAGCTAGTAAGGGAGAATCTTGTGATTAAAATTAATAAAAACTATTAGTTAAGCCTAGTCGGGTAGGAATAGTTTTAGGATTGTTAAAACTCTTGGAAAATTTTTGCCTGAGGACATTGCAGAACATCATCTTTTTGGAAAAGGAAAGAAGAAACAAACAGACGCACGCACGCATGCACGCATATGTATATATATGTGTGTATATATGTAGACATACACACACACCAACACACGCACGCATGCGCACATATGTATGTGTATATATGTACATGTATATGTACACACACACATGTATTTATATGTGTGTGTATATATGTACACACACACATATGAAGGGGAATGAAGAAACATCCAAGTTATATTGATCAATATAGTTTAACGTGTGCTTATCATACTTTAATGAGACTTCTGCTATCTATTGAGATTTTATTAATAAAACATGGGGGACTACATACCTATCTTCTTTCTTTAGTGAGAAATAGAAGAAAATAGGTAATTTATTTACCTGGTTTCTTGTGTCTCAATTTCAGAAGGAAATTGCTGGTATAGGGAGGAAAAAAAAAAAACAATTTTTCTATATACAAAGAACTTGGAGTAACTGATTCCATGGATCCTTAGCTCACAACATTATGTTGAATCTCTTGGTAGACTTACTACATACTCAGTGCTATTTTATTTTTCAAAGAAATTTAAATCATTCACATTTTTCGAGGAACTTGCAAATATAATTATTGTTTGCATTGCCATCATCAAATAGAATAATGCTTTATGATTGATGCGGTTGCCCTATAAGCCACGAGAGGAACATGCTTTTCACAAAGGATTTTTTGATAAATACTCCCGAAATCTTTAATATTTAGATATTTATCCTCAAATCTTCATATATGGATACATACCTTTCAAATTTTTGAAGTTAAGCAAAAATACTCCCATATTTAATGGGAGTTGGATCTTGAGAACTAGCATACTAGGGCATAACTAGCAATTTTTGTATCCAGTACTGAGATTCAATTATAATTAAATTTACATACATCCTCTAATTCTCTAATTAATTCACAGATTGATCTCATATAAAAATTATGCAGCTCTTCCCTTCAACAACCTCTCTAAACTCCAGCACTCCACTTCAATATGCAGATACATCATCAAGATAAGCTTTCTATATGTCACAGTATCTTTGCGAGATTAACTGAATCATTACCTTTGAGGTTAAGCGCACAACTTTATTTGTTGCTAAGTCCCATTTTCAAACCAATTCACTGGAAGCAGACCTTCAAAGTCCCTTGTTACCCAGTAGCCAAGCAGCAACCAGGCCTGCTGTTTTCTCCATCAACTTAACTGTGACTTAGGCCATTATTTTTGAAAGTCAGATCATTTCTCTACCCAGGTCCAGCAGAATTGATTTGACTGCGTTCCTGGAACCTAAAGTTTCAGATATATCCAATTTATGAAAATTCTACCCTCATATGTGGTCAGTTCGGAAACACTAATGTTAATCCCCATTGGATTTGGAAGCCTACTTATGGAAAATGTGAAGGCTTTCATACGTTTACGGAAAGAGCAATGCTTTAGAAAGACATAAAATAAGTTGATGCTTGGAAATTTGACTTGTTGTCGGCATGACTCCAATACCTACCCTGAAGGAAAATAGAATCCTTCACTATTTATTTATAAAATTCTAATAATATAATATTTTCTGGTTATTGAGTATTTCAGAATCAATAAACATATTCCTCTCAATTCTGAAATATTATCATACAACATAACCTTACTTTCTTTTTACACACAGTTCTTTTCCTAGTCTTTTGTTGATTACTTTCTCCCGCAAAGTTTCATCATATAAGTTTGATCCCTTCATATGTTGAATAACTGTGTACATCTTCTTTGCTCATGTATATATGTACTTAAGCTGGGAAAGGACATGGCAGAAGCTTCATTCCTCTCCAGCAAGCCAAGAAATACGATATGCAGGATTATTAAGCACAAAATATTTTAAGTAGAAATAAGGCACCTAGATACATATAGTTCCACCCATTGATGCACGTCTAGTGGGAAAACATTGGGTCTGTACAAGAAATCACAACCCTCGTGATTCGCAAGACAAGATCACATGACAATTAACCCTTCCCTTTCATCAAGAGCCACTCGCTCTTGATGAACTCCATCTCATGATGAATTAACTTTGTGTTGGTGATCACCATCACCCTTTCGGTGTGTCAAATCCCCTTTCTTGATTTTGAGATATGTACTGATATCTTTCTACTTGATGTTTTGCTTCTTTTTATTTCCTTCCTCGTTAGGATGCTTTTAATCTACATATCCCCTCCATATTAAAAATTTATTTTGGGTTATATTTATAGCCCTTAAATTTGGTATCTCTATTCCTAAAACATAGAGAAATACTAATACAAGCCGTGTTACACATTGCTCATACATTAAGAGCAAGTTAGTTATGTGAATTAAAACTCCTCATACATTATAATACAATCCCTCATTGAGAAATTCCAATCTAACTTGAATTGGGAATCCTCGTCTATTGGAACTTATTTATAACCTTAATAAGGTTCCTAATCAAACTTGGAATCATTGCACTTTCCTTAATAAGTCTTAATTATCCTGTCATCGAGCATTTTCTTACTATCAATAATCTCCTAATACTTTGGTACTTCAAACATTATATGATTAGGGACTATAACTCTCCTGGTTTTTTCATTCTTTTTATTACTGTACTAGACAGCACAATAAAAGTTCCAAATATGAGGCAATCCAAAATCGTCTCATGGAGGGAAGATTTCAGCATGTTTATATGTCGAGAGAAGATTATATGCCCAATGTTGATCATAGTTTAAACCTCAGTATTTACACCAAAGCAACATTTGTGGAGAAATATAAGTGCTGAAATAATGAGAAGCTTGCTTCTCAAGTATTGAAAAGCCTCCACAGCAGCTAAAGACTAACACCATAGTAAAAGAAACAATCTAAATGACAAGGGTAAAAAAGAGAGATAGTTATTGATTTACATTTCGTTCACCAGCTTAAAATATATGGAGCTTATGAGGGCTTCCATATGTAGGGAGCTATGGATATGAAGCCGATTTCCTTTCGTGATAGCTCTTGTTTACGGAGTTAAACTCAGACAAAGAAGATGTTGACACTTGTGAGACTAAACAAGAATTGATCTAGATGTATTTAGGTTTGAATCTAGTGATTTCTCCCCAAAAAGCAGTTTAAAATGAGTGCTTGCGATCTCATTTTCTAAGAGATGATAGACACAAGTACATGTATGAAAATTGAACACATGAAACAACATCAAGAATTAATACAAAACTCTCATCTAGGTCCTGATAAAAGCCATGTTGATCGGGGACCTGAAGAAGGAGCAAAATTCTCACCATTCGCTCGGTCCTGCAAAGTCAAATTAGTAAAATCATACTCTATATTAGTCTCAACATTTATTGAACCCTCTAAAACCTTCACAACTGTTGACATTTTTGGCCTTCTGGTACTGTCAGTTTGCAAACACCACATTGCTAGGCTCATCATCTCAGTGATTTCGTTCTCATGCAGTTGCATATCTTTACTTTTATCTGCAATATCCATCAGTCGATTTTCTTTAACCTTGTTTTGTAACAGACTAACCAAGTGGACGCATTCTTCTGGCAGGGAATAATCCAAATTCTTCCTTCCACACATAATCTCCATGATCACGACGCCAAAGCTGAAAACATCCACCTTCTCTGTAATCTTTGATGTCAACCATTCAGGAGCCAAATAGCCCCGCGTTCCTCTGATTGTAGTCAGTACATGGCTCTGTTCCCGATCAATCAGCTTAGACAACCCAAAATCTGCAACTTTTGCGCGAAATTCTTCATCTAGAAGAATATTCTGTGGCTTAATGTCTAGATGAGCAATCCGTTGCCTGCATTCTTCATGGAGGTATGATAACCCCTTGGCAATGTCGGTTATAATTTGGAATCTCGTCTTCCAATCAAGAGCAAGATCTTGATTTCTGTGGAAGATCCACCTATCCAGCGATCCGTTGCACATGTACTCGTAAACCAAGAGACTGCACGACTTCTCGGAACAAAACCCTATCAAATGTACCAGATTGATATGATGAATGTTGCCAATAGTGTTGACCTCGGCCAAGAACTCCTTTTTCCCCTGACCAGTATGATCTAACCGCTTCACTGCAATTCTCATTCCATCGCTCAATTTCCCTTCGAAGACAGACCCAAAACCTCCTTCTCCCAGTTTGAAGCAGAAGTCTTTAGTTGCAACTTTCATCTCTTCAAAAGAAAATCTGGTTGGTACTCCTGCTAGATTCTCAAGTTCGTCTTCCTCATCAAACTCACCGATGTTTCTTCGCCTTACGAGTACAATGATGAAGCCAACTGCAAATGGAACGGTTACTCCAACTACAACTCCAACAGTAATTGTTTTCTTAGACAAACTTTTTAACCTGTTAGAACGAGAAGGAGCAGAAGGAAGAGAATTTGGAACTCCTACAGGATCTTGCACTTTGATATGTGCTGTTGAATAGTAACCACTTTCATTCTGATTGTTGTTCTTCATGGAAAATATCTTTGATGGAAGATAACACTCACCTTCGGATATGTTTGAGTAATATTTGAAGAATGCAGCTTTACATGAACAGTTTCTGAGACAAGCTTGCTTGCAGCTCTCTTCATCTGTGCTAATGGAAGTGGCTTCAATTTGGGCCACATCGTCAAAACGTAATAGACGATGGCGTTTGATGGATTGACACGAGAGAGGAGTTGCCAAAGAGCAGCCAAGGTTCAGTTGTCTCTCATCAACTGGTTTGAAATAGGCAGGACTCAGGCAACTGCATTGCCCCCTGGAGCAGAAACCGTACTCTCCACAAACTGTTGGATAGTCACAGTCACCATTCAGCCGTACAGCCAAGACATCGTCCACTTGCTTCCACGCGTATGCTCCAGAATCCATTATGCCCCAGTCATACAGCCTCAAGTGCCCGTCGGATTCAAATCTCATATACTGCGTTGTTGATACATGTGGAAGCAAGATTGTAAAAGTTGGTTGACCTTGCACAAACGAAGTGAATATGCTGAGTTTTCCATTGCTAAAGGTTATGTACGAAGATTTGTTTTGCGGTTTAGGATCATAAACTACATAACTGTAGTAAATTTGACGAGGGTTATCATCTACATAAGCTTCCAATCCACCAGAGGTAACGGTAAGATACAACTGACCTTCAGTCGAGTTTGCTACTGAGCCATTGGCAACAAGTCTCTGCCCTTCTCTCAGTGTCTGTCCCAAAACCAGTGAGTCGGTTGGGTGGTCAAATGAGTCCCAGACGGTTGCATTTCCCTCATCAAAAAGTATCAAGCTTCCATTTTCAGTCAGGCTCATGCCTGCAACAGACTTGCCAGCAGTGTCCGTAGACCAGACAGTTCGTCCGTTGGCATCCTCGAGGACTAAGTTACCGTCGCTAGAGAAGTGGAGGGTGGCATTTTCTTCGACCAGGTGGCCCCGGTTGGCAGACCAGATTACTTGAGGCATTGCACTCATGGGATCAGTAAACACCAAGTCATTGTCATTATAGAAAATGGCAACAGCGAAGAGGTAGGTATGGCACGCAGGGGCAGCAATGCAGAAGAAGCCGCAGATAAAAGAAGGGCCGGAACTTCCTCGCAGGAGAATGGGCCGGATCATGGTGCCATCAGAGTAGATGATGGCCTTGCGAATGCTGATGTTATTGCTCCACACAGTTGAGAGCTTTGCAGTTGGGTAGCCGAAAGGCCCAGCATTGACTAGGAGGGGAGAGACTATAACTAACAGGGGGAGGAGGAGAAAATAATAGTACTGTGGTAGCCTCATCCTCATTTCTGTCTGGGATTTTTCCTACAGCTCCTTCACCTCTTATAACAACAGAGCAACAAACTGCTTGGACCTGACAAAGTCCTGTATTTTTAAAAGTCGGGTCATGTTTCCTGTTTTGGCGCCTGCTCTGCACTCCATCAAGAATCAACTGTAGGTTCCTGGAACTTCAGTTTCGGATACTCCTGAATGTCTGAACTTTACCACTTTTTCGTTCTGATTTAGAATTGAACACTGTTAAAATATAAAATTATTTTTCTCAACCCTTGCTATAACTTCGGAGTTTTGGTACAGTAGAAGGGTTTTTCAACATGCTATCAGAACAATCTAAAATTATTTCCATCAACTCTCATTGCAACTTCGGAGTTGTGGTGTGGTGGAAGGGTTTTCAACAAACACTAATGTTGATTCTCATTGGCTTTCATATTCTTTTAGAAAGAGCTAAGCTTTTGAAAGAAAACAGAGCATAAAGCAAGAGACTTTGATTTTATGGACACTGATTTCTTGCTTCTGTATGGGGAAGTGCATGCAGCGGGGTTGGTAGGGAAATCTCGAATGACGGCCACTGCTATTGTTTTAGGGGGATATGTTCGGAAAGAAACAGCGATACGCATTGAGATTAAAAAGAGAGAGAGAGAGAGAGAGAGAGAGAAAAACTTAGGTAATATCTGCTAACATCAGCTCTTGATGGCGTCTTACTCTCGAGATTTCAAGGAAGGACTTAAGAGAGCAGATGATCGATCTAGGGTGACGTTCGACCGCTGATGTGTACGGGTCAGTGCATTTGGAAATTTGGCAATATTGATTTCTACTTCTATTTTGTTGCACTTACCGTGTTTTTAGACTCTTACGGCTCATTATGATTTATTAATTACAAAAAGATTAATCAAACCCTTTCTTTTGTTTAGAAAAAGGAAGAGAAGAACAAAAAATTTCTACTTAATTCACCACAAGAACCATGCATGAAGTGGAAACCAATAAACTACTACATATCTATTTGGTCTTGTTCAAAAAGCATCGATGAAGTAGAAAACTGAGAACTATCTATTTTCAGAAGCGTTTCCCCACTTAATTTATAGGAGGATGAGAACTATAATACATCATAATTGTTTTCATGAGCTACCCACGTTTGTTAAATCTATGTTCATCTTTTGGTTTTCTTCTCGATATCTAAATCTATAAAAATGATAAATTCTTCATTTTCTTGCTAAAAGATATAACTTAACAGTAGCTAGAACGATCATTCTATAACCGTTTTAGATACCTTTTCTCGTTCGGCAAAATGTTTATTTGACAGCTGCCCTAATGTTATTTTACATCCTACATCATGTTGCATATCTTTTTATGTGAACTATGTTCAACAAAATATTCCACCTTTTTTAAGATATTGATCAAGGGAGAGTGCCCAATGCACACTTGCATATTAGGCTAAATTGAAGGAGCAAATGAAAAATGCTATTGGTTAAGAGAAACAAATAAGTGTCTACTCGTGATATTAATCTTAAAACCAAATATATAGGTACAAGACAACTTTTGTATAAAGTGTGAGTAAGCTCGAAGCCGAAAGAGAATTTCATTCTCACAAACTTGAGTATATATTTGAATTTAAGAGAAAGAAAGAGACCGCCACTTTGCCTCTTTGTTGGACTACCGGTAAAAATATATGTTGGGGGGATCAAGTCTTCCGATAAGACCTTGAAATATTATTAGATCACCAAATCGAGATTATCGAGATAAAAAATAAAATAAAATACAAGAATTAAAATGGTTTGACTGATCAAATTCAACATATTTCCATAAAACAACAAAATAAATATTCACTATGAGAAAAAAAGGTTACAAGTAACCAAAGCCCTTTCTCTTCATCAATAGTTCACATATTTTATAATTGATTTGGAATACCAACTAAACTATGATATTGTTATTGCGATAAGAACATTATGTGTGTGATAATGATAAGATATTGTTAGTGGTATATGTTTGTGTGTGATATATATATATATATATATATATATATATATATATATATATATATATATATATATATAGAGAGAGAGAGAGAGAGAGAGAGAGAGAGAGAGAGAGAGAGAGATATTGTTAGTGGGCCCAAGTCCAAAGAAACTTGGACTCATTTCGATACCTTATATTCAACGGATGTGAAGTATAAATTCAATAACCTTGAAGAAACTCTACTGTTCTCATCATCCACTTTGCACACATCGACGCGCATGCACTATGCTCCACATACCAGGAACAACTCATACAATTATTATCATCTCACGTACTCGAGTATTCATGATCACTAAACAATGCTCTCCTCTGAACTCGCATGATCACTAAACCATACTCTTTTAAGTATTCACAATTACTACACTATATTTTTCACTGAGCGTTCATAATTGCTACACTATACTCAAATGGTAAACATATAACATACTCGAGAATTAGAGCGCCCGTAATCTCTATACTATGCTCCATGTCCTGATCTTTGAAATTTCTATGGGTAGTTGGGGAAGCAGATTGTTGACTTGAAAGGCCAGTTTCTAAGGCAGGTACGGGTCTAAAGTTTATGTTCTCAATTTTCTAGCTTGCTAGGTGTATCACGTGATTAAACAAAAAAGAATTTGTAATGCTAATATAACTCACGCTGAAGTGCACTGCTCATGCTTAATATATGATGCATTAGAGTCTACGAACAGCAACGATATGTTATTTATTTCATTTTGAATACGCGGTGATAGGTTGTTGATTCTGTGTTCTGATCAAGAAGATCTTCAATTTGCGGAAGATGTAGAAAGTCCCGTATCTCTGGTACTCTATGAGCCTACAAGGAAGCAAGCAAGGGGGAGAGGGGTCCTGGATGCTTAGAAGAGAGAGAATTAAGGTTTTTCTTTTTTTTTTTTAATTTTTTTTTTTTTTTTTTAATGAGTAGAACGGTGGGTATTATCTCTCCGGTTTCATTAGTAAGCTTATAATGAAACAAGCATAAGATAAATTAATGCATACTTGTGTTTCTCTAACGGACACTAATATCAATTTAAAGAAGTGAGATATAGAAGCTTCCTCCTTGCTAGTTTCTTCAATGTGATTAATTATCCTCCCTGTCTGTCACTGTTGTGTGTTGCGCTATAGAATGTCCTCCTCCTCTGTTGTCTCCCAAAGCTCTAGGCGCCTCCGTGCCCGTCGGCTACTGGCAAATGCTGGTGCATGATTTTAATGTATTTGCTCCTGCCAGATGACATACTGGCTGTCTTGATGTCCAGAGTTGCAGTATGGTAAATATGGACTACTTACGCTATCCAACTTTGATCCCGAACATGATGCAAACTAGTCGTTCCAGCAAAGTAATCATTTAGCATCGAGCAACCCCTTCATAAGCCCAATAAGTTTTCTGTACCCCCACGAAGCTCTGTCGCAGCCTAGACCATCATGCTAGCTTGCAATTTCTAGCCCTCCCATGGGATTTGGGCTCCATCCCTACCATAGTGTATCGCAAATCAACATTCACCGATTGGCCTCCTATTGTGCTGCGGCCCGCATCTGTGTGGTTTAGTTACTGGCAGTTCGATTGCCTCACTTTCCCTCCCATCACCTAATCTTCCGATCATATCTGTCCTGCAGATTCTAGCCTTTGAATCATATTTAGGACCGGTGACTTTATTATTGTAGGCAAAGAGGGTAAGTTTTAAATCAGCTAAAAGATTTAAGTGCTCAGTGTTCTTCTTAGAGCGTATCGTGAAATAAATTCTTATCTAAACAAGTGAATTTACTAGTTAGCATTAGGACTGATTTCGAGTCTTTTAAAGGAGGATTGGTATTCTTTTTTCTGTTTGACATACAAAAAGCTATGGATTTTAGAGGTCTAAATGAGTACATATTAATTGATAGGAATGAATAGAGAAGGATTATCAATGTAGTCTGATAAAAGACTTCGTTTGTCGTTGTTATTGTTGTTGTAAAGGAGGATTGTGTTGGTAGTGAAAATTTCTAAGTAAAATAGGATTTTCCACAATAGAGCGCAGAGCAACTCTATAGCTCCGCGTATTGGCTATTTTAGCTTCGCGTTTGAGCAAAATGTGGAGCTATTCAATAACTCCCCATTCTGGTTTCTTCTCTCCGCATTTTGGTGAGATTAACTCCGTATGAGCAGATAAACCAGAATCTTAAATTAATTGAGATTAAGATTTAGGCTTATCCAAATACCCAAATTAACTCCGATCAGAACTCTAAATCAAGAGATTTAAAATCAAAACTAAAATATTTGATTGGAATCCTTGATGAATATAAATTCTATTTAGATAGAAACTCTCATATCATCCTAAGGCTATAAATACCCTATTGAGGAAGCCCTAGAGGATCTTTTGGAAGTTTTTGTGAAGTTCAGGTTACGCGTGAGAGCCTTGAACGAATCAAGATCAGAGAAGATCATCCAAAGTCGGCCGGCATCTTCTTCATCAAGAGCAAGAAGATCATCGACGTCAGATCGTCCAAAGGAACTACTAGTTAGATCCCATCGCCACACAGATCCCACGATTCATTGTAAAAGAGAGCGATAAATTATAAATTCTCTCGTTTGTTCTTTTCTTTTGTTCTTTTTCATTGTAATCTAAGTTGTATTCAATAGAAGGAAAGCAAATTTCTGCTGCGGACAAACTGGCCACCACAGTGGGAGAAATCTCTTTCACCAAAGAAGAGATCGTGGCGCAATCTGATGTCGAGAGAATCGGATCCGGCGTGGATATGCTAGTCGTTGAAATTGACCAGCAGAAGTACGAGGAGTATCTCTCCTCTGAGTTAGGTAACCTGACCGAAATGCGGCGCTATCATCGCGTGCGCTCCAATACCCGTAAAACGGGTAATCAGAGATCCATCGTTAATCGGGGACTCTTGGAGACCGCGGCCATAGAGCCGTCGTTTGGGCAGAAAACCCTATCTCAGGATGGTCTCTCTACTGCCGAAGAAGGCTCAGGAACTGGATTAACTAGAACCCAACTCCGGAACAAAAATCAGAGGGTTAGGCGAAAAGCACTTAGAGCTCGCGTTAAACGCGAGGCTATTCTGGAAACAGAACGCGATGCTACAACACTTCGCGAACTGGCTTGCGTTAATCTCAAGACTAGTCAGTATCACGTTAAACGCGAAACTGCAACTTGCATAAATCGCAAGGACAAGCCAGCATGTGATTCTCTATGCGAGGCTTTCTATCTGGACTTAAAACTAGAGAAGCTTGTGTTAATCGCGAGGATAAAATCTCCTTAGAGCCAGCGTGTGATTCTCTACCTGAGACTAATACTAAGCTTAGCGATAAACGCAAAGCCAGTAATACTTGCGAGATTCGTCAACTCCGCGTAAATCGTGAAGATGAGTGGCAAATTTGCATTAATCGCAAAAATTGCATTAAACACAAAGTTATGACTTGCAATCACAAGAATAAGCCAGTGTGCAAGAATTTTCTTCCACGAGGGGCTAAGATTCCAGGAGTTAAACTTCTGCAAAGACGTCAAGCCAGCGTAAAACGCGAGGCTAGCGTATCCAAACGCGAGGCTAGCGTATCCAAATGCGAGGCTAGCGTATTCAAACGCGAGACTATTTCTCAGCACCGCGTATCAAAATGCATAGCTACTTCTCAGCTTCGCGTATCAAAATGCGAAGCTACTGCTCAGTCTGCGTAAATTAACTAGAATACAAAATCGGGGTTGATCACCACACCAGTGGACAAAAACTGGGCTCCAGTGATCTCAAGAAGTTTCAGCAGGTTCCTAGACCCTCTCAACAGGTGGATGGGCCCAACCACCCCATATCTAAAGCCATTGATCTCAGGGAGTATCTAACCAAGAAAAGGAGTATAAATCAAGTTCAGTCGGATCCTATTTGTCATTGCGAGCAGCTTATAACTGTAGTATCTGCTGTGATGAACATCTGTTGCTGCAGCAAGAACAGGGTATCGCTGTTCGACCGATTAACTGAGTCGGACAAAAATCTTGCCAAAAAGACAAAAGCTACTCCCCGAGAAGAATGGAGAATTGTAACTTCTAATATGGTTGACAAGGGTAAGAAAATCATAGAAAGAAGTGATAACTCAGAATCAATTGATGAATAACTTCATCACTTTACCCGACTTAAATCAGGTGCTATCCCGGACCGAAACTATAAGAAACACGTGAAAGGTTCTTATGACGACGATACCGATAATTCGGCCATAGCTTCTTCTCGTTCTTTGGTATCATCTAAATTGCAGAAGTCAGCATCACATATGACGACATTGACCAAAGATTTGAGGCCCAAGAATAAATGATCTTAGAACAACAAGACAATCGAGGATTTTAAAATGATGCTCTTAAAAATGGTCGAAAATACTCAAAAAATTATCGAGGATAATGCCAAAAAAGGAAAAGAAACTCCGTTCAATAAAACGAACGAGGAAGATAGAGATGAAAAGGCTCACTCGACGCATGATGACGAGAATAAGTATTCTTTTCATGACCTTCATAAAGAGAAAATGGAGAAGTTACAAAGTCAACTCGAAACACTAATGCACAAGAAGGAGTTTAAAGAATCAGGGGTCTCAAGACCATACCCACCTGAATGGGTTTGGCACCATACCCTGAGAAATACAAACAGCTCAAATTGGATCCATATGAACTCCCAGTCAACATATTTACTATTTCTTGTCCCAAGCAGGGCATTTGATGGGCAATGACCTAGTAATGACCGAGGTATTCGCAAGTACCTTGCGAGGGCCTGCCTTCACTTGGTTTATGCAGTTTCCCCCAGGTACTATTAATACCTGGTTTGATGTTGAGAAGCAATTTCTCGCATGTTTCTTTGAGAATGATACCGAGATTTCTGCTCATTCCCTCCTTGCAACTAAACAAGGAGAAGAAGAAACAGTAAAAGACTTTATAGAAAGGTTTTGGAGAAGTCCGTACATTGCAAACACGGAATGGTCTAGGAAACTCTGGTAGAGACATGTCGATATAATCTCAAGACCAATGTGCTCTTAAAAATGGGGGCCGTAGAGTCTAAGACATGGAGGGATTTGCTCAAAAAAGGAGAGCAAGCCGAGGACTTGATCCGCCGAGTTGAAGAGTCTAGTGGATCAAGAAATACTGGAAGTAATAGGCCGTATACGCAAAATAATAATAAGAATAAAGGGAAAGCGACAATGACGTCAGAGATCGCTCCACAGAAGACAAATCCTCCGAGCCCAAAGCCCCAAAATCAAAAAGGCGCGAGACAAAATAGGCCCCAGCAAGAGAGGACCTATACCTTTAAGGCGGAACAGACGTCTACACTATTCCACCTGCTTCTTAGGAAGGGAATGTTGAAATTTTCGGAGAATAGAAAGCAGGAGGATGCTGGTAAAACTAACGACCCCAACTATTATCTCTGCCACAGGAATGTCGGACACCCTATCAGAGATTATTACCCTCTAAAGAACAGGATCCAAGTATTGATAGAAGCTGGAGTTCTGACATTAAAAGAGGAGCAAAAGAAGGTCACTGCCAATATAGCAACCCTAGTGGTCGGAACCCATGAGTTCCCCACGGGGGTGACCTCAATATCAAAGGGGAAGCTGGAAAAAGGCACAAGGACTTGTCCCCGTAACAAGTCAAAGGGAGGAAGTCATGTGAGTCCACCATGATTTACTACAGGATGAACAGTGGACTACCGCAGGGGGTCAAAGGAAAAAGTGGACTATTAATACTATTTCCGCAAAGATAAAGGAAGAATACATAGTCTCGGGAGCCTTCACAAATTCTGAAGAAGAACCTGAGACGATGGCCACTCATCAAGATGGGGTGGGCCCTTCCGGCACTTGGTCTGGTAAAACATATCTCAAGGACTATACCAGAGTAGACCCGAAAAATATATACGGGGAACTCACAAAGCCTGTAAAACAAAAAGGGTTTCGTTTCCAGAAAAATCCTGCTAGAGATGAAGAGGCCAACGAAACTGGATTCAAATTTGATATAATAGCTTAGCTGGCAAATATTCCAGCACGAGTCACGCTTTATGAGTTGTTGTGATTATTGAAATCAACTCGCGAAGCGTTACGAAAGGCCTTGGCAGATTCTAAGTCATTCTTAGCTCAAATTGTCGAGCCGGCCGATGAAGAACAGGACTCTTGCCTCCGCTGTTATCAAGTGAAGAGGCAGGTCTCACGAATTACCTTCTCTCCAGAGGATATGCAGGTAAGGAATATAAAGCATAATAGGCCTTTATATTTCACCGGATATGTTGGATCCATAAAAGTGGACCGTATTCAAAATGATCCGGGGTCTGCATTAAGCGTTATCCCATACAGCTATTGGAAATTTCTCCCTATCGTCTGACACCAACCAATACTACAATATATGGGTTTAACGCTAATGACAGCTGTCCTCTTGGCAAAATCCGACTTTGGTGTCAAATTGGAGATTTGAGGACAGAAGTTACATGCTATGTTATAGAAGCAGATACGTCTTATAATATCTTACTGGGGCAACCATGGATACACGTCTATATGATAGTCCCATCGACTTTCTACCAGTGCATGAAATACTGCGATGATTAAGGAGAAGTCCGGACTTTAATTGCAGACATGCAACCTTTCAAAGGATTAGAGAATTAGTTTATGGATCTATGCTTTACAAGCCAGCCCACGAAGTTTCCAACAATAACTGCAAAAAGCCCCAAAAACCCGACTACAGCGACAATGAGGTGGACATGGAGTACGAATCTCCCGAAGAAGATGATGGGGGTGATTATGAGATAAACCATCACATTGATTTTAAAGCAAATTTAGATAATAATGTAGCTAATGTAGCAGAGGATGAGTTGATTATTAATGAAAATATGAAGTTAGTCTACGAGCCTGCTATCGCTACAGAATCTGAACCTTCTTGTACTTCCACTGAAGTGGATGGCCTATCCGAACTTGAAGTTCTGGTGGCATATCTTTTGCCACTTAGGTTATCCCTCCTCTCTCGGTCTAAAATAACGAAAGTACGAGATCACTTCTTCGAAGTACTGTCGCGACATGTATCGCATAAACCAATTGTCTTCGGCAAAGTGATCACATCGCCCAACCAAAAACAAAGTAGTGAAAGTGATGAACAAATATCACTTTAATTTCACTTATATGAACAGAAATTCCGACAGATGATGGAAAAGATAGGTTATAATTTTATCCAGAAACCGAGATTGAACTTTGGAAAAGGGCGACGAAATCTTATACCCTCGTTTAGATCAAGAGAAAAGAGCCCAGACTATTATCAAAAGACTCGCAGGGGGTTGGGCTATGTATCTACTCCTCCCTCACCACCATGCAAATACGAAGAAAGATCTTCATCCGATGAGGATCCATATCCGATTGATCATGATTCAGATTTAAGTACTGGCGCATAATTTCAATCTCTAACAACCAATATGGTTTCAGCCGCACCAGAAAGCGACGAGGAACCAATTGACATTCAAGATGATTCCTGGACTAAGCATATGGATACCCTCTGGGATATCCGTTTTGAACAGCGTGATCCACCCATAGAGGATAAGCTAGTATAGGTCAATATGGGAACAGAAGAGAACACAATACCCATTTTTATAAGCGATACACTGATTCCCTTAGAAAAGGAGGAACTTATATCCCTTATCATGGAGTATATAGATGTGTTCGCATGGAGCTATGAAGGCATGTCCAGTTTTAATCCTCAGATTACCACACACCAGCTAAATATCAAAGAAGATGCCAGGCCAGTGAAACAATAGAGGCATTTTCGGCTGAAACTGATGGAGGCAATAGTCGCCGAAGCTAATAAGCATATAAAATTGGGATTTATCCAAGAAGAGCAACATCCCGATTGGGTGGCTAATATAGTACCAGTTAGTAAGAAGAACGGCAAGATCCGGATATGCATTAACTTTCGTGATCTAAATGCTGCATACCCTAAGGATGGATTTCCACTCCCAATCACCAATGTGATGATTGATAACACCTGCGGTTACGAAAAGATATCCTTTGTGGATGGCTTTTCAGGCTATAACCAGATCAAGATGCATCCAGGTGATGAAAAGCATACAGCTTTCAGAACGCCGCTGGGGGTATACTGTTATACGGTAATGCCTTTCGGATTGAAGAACGCCGGTGCCACCTACCAACATGCAATGATCATAATATTTAAAGAACATCTATGAAAAACGGTAGAGTGCTACATGGATGACTTGGCAGTCAAAAGCAAAAACAAACATGACCACCTTCAGGATCTGAAAACAGTTTTCGACCCTAGGCGAAGACATCATTTGAAGATGAATCCTGCTAAGTCCTTCATGGGGGTGTGCAGCAGGAAATTCCTTGGGTTCATAGTTACCTCAGAAGAAATTTTCCTTGATCCCAAAAAAGTAAAAGCGATCAACGAGATGCCGCCTCCCCGCAATCTTAAAGAGTTATGGGGTTACAAGGAAAGCTCGCCTATATCCGGTGCTTCATCTCTAGACTCATGAAAAAGGGAGTTTTTTTTATATGGACGAGACATGTTAACAAGCATTTGACGATCTCAAAGAATACCTTACTAAACCTCCTGTTCTTATGGCACCGATCCCTGGGCAACTGTTCCTCATATATGCGAGGGCCATGGATAATGCATTGGGAGCGTTACTTTCTCAGTATAATGAGCACGACCATGAACACGCTCTTTATTACTTAAGCAGGACAATGATCGGAGCTGAGTGTCGATATATCCTGATTGAAAAAGAATGTTTAGCCCTAGTGTTCACCGTCCAAAAAATGCAATACTATCTTTCAGGCAAACAATTCATGTCATATCACGGGTTAATCCTTTGAGAATATTGATGACAAAAGTAGGATCTTTAAACGGCCGATTAGCAAAATGGGCGCTATTACTATCGCCATATGATATACACTTTGTTCCTTAAAAAGCAATGAAGGGACAAGCGATCGCTGATTTCCTAGCAGACTATCCAATTTGGTCCAATTCCAAAAAGACGTCAGAAGTTAACATAACTACCAAAGAACGACCACGGCAGAGGTTCTTTGATGGCGCTGCCAGATGATCTGCTGCTGGAATGGGGGTTGTACTGATATCCCTACATAAACACATATTGCCTAACGGTTACTCATTGATAGAGTCATGTACAAATAATGTGGCAGAATACAACGTGCTCATTATTGGCTTAAAGATGGCTCTGCAGCTGGGGGTGAACTATTTAGAGGCACATGGAGACTCTAAACTCATTGTCAACCAGATGACAGGCGAGTATGAAGTCAGACATGAAGCCCTCATCCTATATCATCAGCTAGCCATTGAGCTAGCAGGATACTTTGAACAGTTTTATATCTATCATATATCTCGAAATGAGAACGTCTATGCAGATGCTCTTACCGCACTAGCTGTAATATTAGCGATCCCGCCGGGTGAAACTAAAAGCATCACTATTGGTAGTAGAGAACCCCTCCATCCAGACACGGTATTCCAAACCAAAGAGGTGTGCCAGACAGGTTTAACTCTGGAACCCCATGATTGGCGATTTCCATTTATAAATTATGCCTTATATGGGATACTGCTTGTGGAGCTCATCAGCCTGTCCAAAACTTGGAGACCGCATAAGAAGGTTAGGATACTACTTGTTCGCAGCGGAATTTCTTCACTTTCCTTCCATTGAATAAACTCGAATTACAACCGAAGCGAACAATAGAAAAGAACAAACGAGAGGATTTTATATCTCAATCGCTCTCTTTTACAATGATTTGTGGGATCTGTGGCGATGAGATCTGTCAAGCAGATCCTTTGGACGATCTGACGTCGAGCTCTTCTCTCTTGAAGATGACGGCCGACTGTAGACGATCTTCTTTGGTCTTTCACGAACTCAAGGCTCTATGCGTAATTTGAATTTTCCAAGATACCGAAAAGAGAAGAAAAGAAGACTTCTTCTGCCGAACCGAAAGAAAAAGACCCCTAGGGCTTCCCGAAGAGGGTATTTATAGTCTTAGGATGATTTGAGAGTTTCTATCTAAATAGAATTTGCTCTCATCAAGAATTTCAATCAAATATCTTAGTTTTGATTTAAATCTCTTGATTTAGAGTTCTGATCGGATTTAATTTGGGTATTTAGATAAGTTCAAATCTCAATCTCAATCAATTTGAGATTCATCTGCTCATGCGGAGATAATCTCATCAAAATGCAGAGCTATCGAACCAGAACGCGGAACTAACGCGGAGCTACTAAACATCTCCGCGTTTTGTTCAACGCGAGGCTAATATAGCCAAACGCGGAGCTACAGAGTTAACTCCGCGTTATTTTGTGGAAAACTCTATTTACTTAGAAATTTTCACTGCCAACATAACACCTTCCAAAGTTTTCAAAATGGCTTAGAACTTAGCAAATTTTGAAATACTTTGGATCTTTAAACGCAGAGTTAAAATACCAAGTTTATCTCGCGTTTTTGTTCACTTGCACGAAGCTAAATAGCTTCACTTTTCAGTGAGTAATTACTCATTAATTGCTCAGTAATTACTCAGTTAATAGCTTAGCAATTACTTCTGCTTTGTCTTTCACGCTGAATACCAAGAGGTAGATCATTTTAAATAGAGCCTCAAGCTCTTCTTCTTTTTCATTTCATCCGAAGAACCCAAGAAATCTGGAGTTCCGACAATCAGGCGACCCATGCAAACGATCGGTCATTGATCGAACTTCGTTCGATTTTCTATAGATTTTTATCACTAAGATGTCATCTAAGAAGAGTACGGTATCGCGCGCCTCCTCACCATCGGCGGCCGTCGTTAGCAGCGGCGGCATCGGCCAGGGCAGTGGCCACAATGGTGATCCAATCCATGCTGCACCAATTGGAGGCTGAAATTTTCAACTTTTAGACTCCTTAGAGTGTTTTGGCTCGGTTTTAACCGACCAGCCATTTTTGAACCAGCGAGATAGCCGTTTTTCGGCCGTAAGGCTTGAGAAGTAAGGAGAAGACAGAGAAAAGCTCCGGTCTTCTTCTATGCAAAGTTATCGCATCATCCTCGCGTTTGAAACATGGGGTTATTTTAACTAGCAGTCGCGTTTTAAAGCGAGGCTATTTCCTCAACTGCGTGCGGAGTTTATCCTTAACTCAGCGTTTTCATACTTGGAAGATTTTTCAAGTTTTTGTAAAACTTTTTTAACTCTTGATTCTTCTTTTGCAGTGAAGTACTTGAAGCAGATCCTTTTTGAAGAGGAGTGCATGTGGCTCTTCCGATCTTCATCAGCAAAAGTAACACTAAGGAGGCCAGAAGCATATGCTTTACAATATAGTTGCAGGTTTCAAGTCTTGGCTCCAAAAGATAAACTTTTAAAGGAGTTATAAGAACTCTGCGGCAGCTCATTAAGTTTTCTTGAGGACCATTTCTGTTACATGACAATCTCTGTTGCTTTCCAAAGCAATAGAGATGATCATATAAGGACTTGTAGCATGTTGAATCTAACTTGTGCATCAGGATTCTTGTAGTGGTATCTTCAGATAATCCACTAAGAACTTTAAACAGATCATAGTTGACATTTGCAGAGGAGATCTTTTGCATGCAAACCAGGGAATTTCAATACTCCGTGAAGGCTTGTTGTCGAGTTTTTGAAGCTTCTGGGAGAGCTATAACTTCCTCTTGTAATATTTTTCTTCATGAGTAAAGATAATTCTTTTTCTCTTTATCTGTTGGCTTCAAGAATCTTGCTTGCTCAACAAATAAATGACTCATTATTCTGGAAAAACAATCTAAGACCTACTTGAGTAACTTAGATTTGTTAGTACCTGAAATGATCAAATAAGGATCATTTAATTTAGACAGAGATGCCTAATTGCACATGCCTTAGTTTGATGGAGGCAGTTCAAGTACTCATCTGCGTAACTTGAACTGCACATGCCAAGTCCGAGCTTCATAGAAACGCGTAGCTAAAATACCAAGTTAGCTTCGCATTTTGCATATTTGCGCGGAGTTATCAACTTCGCGCTTTGGGTGACCACGCGAAGCTAAATAGCTTCGCGTTTTAGAAAGTAACTGATCAGATAGTCGCTTTGATTTTCACGCCGAATACCAAGAGGCAGTTTTCTTCATTTAAATGGAGTTTTAAACCTTTTCTTCTTTACTCCATTCGAAGAGATTTCAAGATCTCAGGTGACCAGAACTCAGGCGATTCAGGCGACCCGATCAATTTCTCCAAGTTTTTCGTCGATTTCTCTCTGTTTTCTTCAAGATCAATTGCACCCAAGACTCGCGCTTCCTCTCGCACATCCTCGCCGTCGGCGGCCGTGGCAGCGGTGAACCAGTCCATGCTTCGCCCATCGGAGGTAAGAACCTTTGGGGCTTTGTAGAACATTTTTAGAGTGATTTGGCGCGGTTTTAACCGACCAATCATCTCTTTTATCGGTGAGATCGCCGTACTCCGGCCATAAGGCTTGGAGAAGAAGGAAAAGATCTTTGATCTTCCTCCACGCGAAGTTATCGCATTATCTCCTCGTTTTAAATGCGAAGTTATTTTTACTAACTATCGCGTTCGGACGCGAGGTTAGAATTTTAGTTTCGCGTTTGTAAACGTGCAGTTATTTTATCATCCTCGCGTTTTACCAAAATGTGAGGCTATCTTCTTAACTTCGTACAGAGTTATTTTTAGCTCCGCGTTTTGATACTTAGAAAAATTTTTTGATTTGTAGAAATTTCCTAATTCTTAATTCCTCTTTTGCAGTTTGCTATTCAGTGGATCCAATCTCCCAAGGGCATCACTTTGGCTATGGCGGGTTGCAGACTTAGTTACCCGGTTTCGTTTCACCACTGTTCTTGCTACTTACAAGCCTGATTTGAGAGAGCGTAGGGAGAAGCTGATCAGATACAGCTCTGCTATCGCACGGAAAATCATAACGGATGCTTCTTTTGAAGCTATGAACCGGGAAATGTTGGAAAAACCTGCATTCCTTTTTGGAGATGCAATGAGGCAATCAGACCAAATCCTCTTTGAGGAGGAGTGTATGTGGTTTTACCAATCTGGTGATTTGCTAATATTTCTGTCTAGCATGGAACGTAGCTACCATCTAGTCTATCTTCAAAGGCTAGCCATGCACCGTGAATTGGAGTGGGGGCAAAGCCAGGAGTACGATTGTGTCCCTATAGGTAAATTGGGCACACACGGGGCTTCCCAAGATGGTCCCACAAGATGTATCACTGGATTGCTTCCTGGGAGAATCACTAAGGAGCACACAGTAGGAGAGGTCCCAATTCGTGCACGAACTTTCCTAAGCGAGTTCATTGCGCAGGGAGGTCAATACCCCGCTAATGATTTCAGGATGCCGGACTGGGTCTACTCTTCTGGCAATATGTGGTGGGCCCGCCTTGTCCAATACATGCTAGATTCCCATGAACTAGTTCTAAGAGAAATTGGTTTATACAAAACTATCAGAAACGTTCAATTCGGAATTCCTCAGAGTATCTATCACTTTTTTGGTCTCCTGGAGATGTACAACCCTCAGACTGACACTTTCTTTACACCAGTCGGTGAGCTGGGACTTTCTCTCCACAAGATGTTTGAAGTGTCCAGGCTGTCAATGGGCGAAGTCCCGTGTGAAGAGTATATCCCCACCACTGAAGAGCTGAATATGTTGAAGGTGAGGGACAAGCGCATCTACACCACTTATTGAGAGATGATGTGTTATTACTGCATCTGTGCTGACATGCAGGTGTGCGTAATCAGGGTATTGATCATAAGAAATGGGCCAATTATCTTTTTACCAACTTAAACTCCAAAGATAGTTTGGCAATAGTTCATGGCCATGCCCCTGTTGATGTCAAGGAAATTGATCGCCGTATTGCTAAAACTCGTGTCATATTTTATACGGCTGAATCCAACGAAGGCGGATTCAACCCTGGCACTATCTTCAAGAATTTCCACTACCAAGCTCAGTTCCCTATATCCAATAGAGGTCTCATTGCTGGGTTCTTGATGCTGTGGCTAAAGAGATACGTCGTGCCGTCTTTGCCGAAAGAGGTAATTGCAATGAACGTGGTATATCCTGCCGTTTTTCTTGCATATGACCGACCCTTCGGACTCCTTCCCGCGATGGTGTGCAGCCTACAGAGGGGACTACGAGAGCTCTGTAATGGTTTTATTTCTGCTAACAAGGGAAAAGGACAAGGAAAAGGCAAGTTAAAGGAAACTGCCAAGGCGAAGGTTCCAAACTCTAGGGTGGAGATGCCTTACACTTACTTGATGGCGTGGCTCGTTATGCACTGCCCCTCTTTAATGAGTGCGGCTGAACACTACTCTGCTGACAAGCCTCTCCTTGTGGAGCTATATGAACGCTCTACATGAAAAAGTCATTATATGTCGTAAATCCGGAAGACGCTCTGTCATCACCAAAATTATTAGATCTTCCGATATTTTCCGGATTTTCCTGGTGGGGAATACAGGTCGAAGTTCAAGGATACTTTGGGAGTGGATAATTTTTCCGTTTTATCTTCAGGAGTATTCTGGTGGCTCCTTTATATCCGACCCGGGCATTTGGTGTATCGTCAAGACACCAAGTGTTATGTTGAACCATACACCCCAAGCCGCTTCGCTCACCAGTTTGGATATTCCCAACTTTATATGGGTAATCCGAACAAGGATCTGGCTTATGAAGGAAATTTGTAGGAGGGCGCCCGCAGCTAATTCCACTTTGTAGCTGGAGGAACCAGAGCTGAATTCCTCCTACCTCAGAAGTCGCCAGAGTTAGCCATGACTCTTAGCTTCTGCACATGGTATAGTATCGCAAATGCTGACGTACCTAATTTTTTCATCAACCGGAGTTGTTGTAAGGAAATAGAGGCCTTTTATTTTAGCTGCAAGGGGGCTAAAAGAATAAGGTTAAGAGGAATGGATGAATTTCTTGACGCAATGGTCGATCCATCAGATGTTGACGACTCTGATGATTATGACAATGATGGTGATGAGGATGACGCTGATGCTGGCGGTGCTCCTCAAGACTTGGTTCTCCATCCCCGGAGTCCAACCGTTAAACACCATAAAGGTGAATCGGCAAAAAAGAAACAGAAATTAGCCCCCGGGACCCTCTTAGTCCCTCAAGAGGCAGCAACCAAGTTTGTTTCAGATTTGTTGGCTTCAACTCTATCTCCAGCGCCAGCAGAGGAAAGTAGACCTGCTAAAGCTCGAAGAGCTACTGAGGTCCTGACTTCCCTAACAGCAGAATCTGTTGATCATTCTGCGATGCAACCCCTGGGTAGTGAAGCGGGTGCACTCCTGGAAACAACGATGGCTCCTCCTTCAAGTCTGACTACTGGACTTGTTTTTCCTGGTATGGCTCTTTTATTCTATCTTCTTGTTCATATTTCCTCGTTATATGTAACACTATTTGTTTACTTTTTACAGGTGGTCAGCCTCACTCGCCGATGCATTCGACTACCAAGGGAGAGTCTGAGGAGAGGGTGGATTATTCAGGCACTACTGATTCAGCCGGTGGATTAGGTAGTTCTGTAAATGAATTTGATGCAGACTACTTCACGACAACTCCTCCCTCTGTTCCTTCTTCAGTTCTCTCTATCAATGAACTCGGGAGTGATGATAGGACAGAGGTGGTTATTGCGGCCGCAGCCAAAGAGGCCACCTCATCTCCAAGTCTACCGTCTCCAACACCACCGGTCTGCTTCAAAGAGACCTTTCCAGTAGTTGTTAGTATACCCTCTGATTCTCAGCCAGCAATATTAACATCTTCTACTATTATGGTTGTTGAAATATTGGTAACTCCTCCAGCCCCAAGTCCTTCACCAGCGGGAGATGAAGAAAATTTGAAGTTCTCATTCGAAGCTACTTCTGCCGCGGGAGGAACTTCGGGTGAAGACACACTATCGTCTATCCCTGCTGGTGATGCCGCCCGAGTCATCGGTACAAATGATGCTTCTCCTTGATTCCTAGCTCTACCAAGTCTATGTTGGCTTTACTGGCCCCTCATGTCATGAATCTGGTACAGAGATGGGCTTCTTCTTCCTCGACACCAACAGATGCTACTCCTCCCCCAGCGACATCTTCCTTAGTACTGCCTGCTTTAAGCACAGACACTGTGGACCGTCTCGAAGAATTCTTCAACCACAGTGTAAATGACTTTATGCGGCTACTAAGGAGGTGTATCGGGATAATTCTTGACGGAAGAGATTTCTTTAATCTTGGACATCCAATGTTGTCCAGCTATCTAGATAATATTGAATGGATTGGGGGACAAGACCGAGCAGCTCCCTACAGGGCCCGTCTCGAAGTTTTAGAAGATCAGGTGAATACGCTTCACACAGTTCGCTAAGCGCATGTGGAAGCGATCACTAAGATCGAGTTGGCACGTCTTCGGGTAGAGTTAGTAGCTCGTCAAGAGGAATTGAGGCGCCAAGAGGAAGTCTAGTCTTGGGAGTTGGCAGAACTATGAGCTAGCCAGGAATCAATCCTCAGAGGGTTAGAGGTAGTGGACTTCGAGATTGAGGGGAGTCAGGCCGCTATCCTCAGAGCCAGAGATACTATTGCTAAGGCCCGAGCTATTCTGGAGGCCAGCGAATCTCGCCTAGAAGAATCCGTTAAGAAACGGAAAGAGTTGATCCTCCAACGAGGACATCTCGAACAAGAAGGCACAATAAGAAGCCGCACTATTGAGGAATCTCGTCAGCAGTTGGCCCAGCAACTGATAATAAATGACAATGATTTACGCCGGCAAGCTCAACACTCCGTGGAGGAGACTCGTCGTCGAGTGAATGACGAGGCGACGAACAAGTTGAGGCTTCTAAAAGATCCATAACTTTCTTCTATTCTTTTATTCTTCATTTTTTTGTAAGAACTTATAATAAAAGAGAGAACTTTACTGATCCTTTTGTAACTTCATTCTTATTGATAAATAAAGGAAATCTTTTGATTCTTTCATCTGTTGGCTACCAAATTTGCTTTGCACAACAGATAACTTGTCATCAAAATGATTTAGTTGTTTTAGGAAAAGTAGTCCAAGGCTCATTTGTATAACTTAGACTGCTAATACCGAGGTAATCGACTAAGGATCACCAAATTTCGTCAGAGACGCCTAATTGCACATGCCTGGTAAGAAAAAAGTTCAAGTGCTCATCTACGTAACTTGAACAAGTGGAGGCGGTTCAAGGCTCTCATGCGTAACTTGAACTGGGCACACCAAAATGATCAGATCAGGATTCATCAAATTTATGGCAGAGGCACCTAATTGCGCATGCCTGGTAAGAAAGAAGTTCAAGTGCTCATCTGCGAAACTTGAACAAGTGAAGGCGGTTCGAGGCTCTCATGCGCAACTTGAACTAGGCACACAAGATGATTGGGTCAGGATTCATCAAATTTTGGCAGAAGTGCCTAATTGCGCATGCCTGGTAAGAAAGAAATTCAAGTGCTCATCTGCATAACTTGAACAAATAGAGGCGGTTCAAGGCTCTAATGCGTAACTTGAACTGGGCACACCAAGATGATCGGGTCAAGATTCATTAAATTTTGACAGAGGCGCCTAATTGCGCATGCCTGGTAAGAAAGAAGTTCAAGTGCTCATCTGCGTAATTTGAACAAGTGGAGGTGGTTCAAGGATCTCATGCGTAACTTGAACTGGGCACACCAAACTGATCGGATCAGGATTCATCAAATTTTGGCAGAGGCACCTAATTGCGCATGCCTGGTAAAAAAGAAATTCAAGTACTCATCTGCGTAACTTGAACAAGTGGAGGCAGTTCAAGGCTCTCATGTGTAACTTGAACTGGGCACACCAAAATGATCGTGTCAGGATTCATCAAATTTTGACAGAGGCACCTAATTGCGCATGCCTGGTAAGAAAGAAGTTCAAGTGCTCATCTACGTAACTTGAACAAGTGGAGGTGGTTCAAGGCTCTCATGCGTAACTTGAACTAGGCACACCAAGATGATCGGGTCAAGAGTCATCAAACTTTAGCAGAGATGCCTAATTGTGTATGCCTGGTAAGAAAAGAGTTTAAGTGCTCATCTGCGTAACTTGAACAAGTAGATGCAGTTCAAGGCTCTTATGCGTAATTTGAACTGGGTACACCAAGATGATCGGGTCAGGATTCATCAAATTTTGGCAGAGGCGCCTAATTGCGCATGCCTGGTAAGAAAGAAGTTCAAGTGCTCATCTGCGTAACTTGAACAAGTGGAGGCGGTTGAAGGCTTTCATGCGTAACTTGAACTTGGCACACCAAGATAATCGGGTCAGGATTCATCAAATTTTGGTAGAGGCGCCTAATTGCGCATGCCTGGTAAGAAAGAAGTTCAAGTGCTCATCTGTATAACTTGAACAAGTGGAGGCGGCTCAAGGCTCTCATGCGTAATTTGAACTGGGCACACCAAGATGATCGGGTCAGGATTCATCAAATTTTGACAGAAGGGCCCAATTGCGCATACCTGGTAAGATAAAAGTTCAAGTACTCATCTGCGTAACTTGAATAGTTGGAGGCGGTTCAAGGCTCTCATGCATCACTTGAACTAGGCACACTAAGATGATCGGGTCAGGATTCATCAAATTTTTGGCAGAGGCGACTAATTGCTCATGCCTGGTAAGCAAAAAGTTCAAATGCTCATCTGCATAATTTGAACAGGTGGAGGCGGTTCAAGGCTCTCATGCGTAACTTGAACTGGGCACACCAAAATGATCGGGTCAGGATTCATCAAATTTTTGACAGAGGCGCCTAATTGCGCATGCCTGGTAAGAAAGAAGTTCAAGGGCTCATCTGCGTAACTTGAGCAAGTGGAGGCGGTTCAAGGCTCTCATGCGTAACTTGAACTGGGCACACCAAGATGATCAGGTTAGGATTCATCAAATTTTGACAGAGGTGCCTAATTGCGCATGCCTGGTAAGAAAGAAGTTCAAGTGCTCATCTGCGTAACTTGAACAAGTAGAAGCAGTTCAAGGCTCTCAGCGTAACTTGAACTGAGCACACCAAGATGATCGGGTCATGATTCATCAAATTTTGGCAAAGGCGCCTAATTGCGCAAGCCTGGTAAGAAAGAAGTTCAAGTGCTCATTTGCGTAACTTGAACAAGTGAAGGTAGTTTAAGACTCTCATGCATAACTTGAACTGGGCATACAAAAATGATCGGGTCAATATTCATCAAATTTTGGTAGAGGCGCCTAATTGCGCATGCCTGGTAAGAAAGAAGTTCAAGTGCTCATCTGCGTTAAACAAGTGGAGGCGGTTCAAGGCTCTCATGCATAACTTTAACTGGGCACACCAAGATGATAGCGTCAGGATTCATCAAATTTTGGCAGAGGCGCCTAATTGCGCATGCCTTGTAAGAAATAAGTTCAAGTGCTCATATGCGTAACTTGAACAAGTGGAGGCGGTTCAAGGCTCTCATGCGTAACTTTAACTGGGCACACCAAGATGATAGGGTCAGAATTCATCAAATTTTGGCAGAGATGCCTAATTGCGCATGCCTGGTAAGAAAGAAGTTCAAGTGCTCATCTGCGTAACTTGAACAAGTGGAGGCTATTCAAGGCTCTCATGCATAACTTGAACTGGGCACACCAAGATGATCGGGTCAGGATTTATCAAATTTTGGCGGAGGCACCTAATTGCGCATACCTGGTAAGAAAGAAGTTCAAGTGCTCATCTGCGTAACTTGAACAAGTGGAGGCGGTTCAAGGCTCTCATGCGTAACTTGAACTAGGCACACCAAAATGATCGGGTCAGAATTCATCAAATTTTGGCAGAGGCGTCTAATTGCGCATGCCTGGTAGGAAAAAAGTTCAAGTGCTCATCTGCGTAACCTTAACAAGTGGAGACGGTTCAAGGCTCTCATGCGTAACTTGAACTTGGCACACCAAGATGATCGGATCAGGATTCATCAAATTTTGGCAGAGGCGCCTAATTGTGCATGCCTGATAAGAAAGAAGTTCAAGTGCTCATCTGCGTAACTTGAACAAGTGGAGGCCGTTCAAGACTCTCATGCGTAACTTGAACTGGGCACACCAAGATGATCGGGTCAGGATTCATCAAATTTTTGCAGAGGCGCCTAATTGCGCATGCCTGGTAAGAAAGAAGTTCAAGTGCTTATCTGCGTAACTTGAACAAGTGGAGGCAATTCAAGGCTCTCATGTGTAACTTGAACTGGGCACACCAAAATGATCGGATCAGGATTCATCAAATTTTGGCAGAGGCGCCTAATTGCGCATGCCTGGTAAGAAAGAAGTTCAAATGCTCATCTGCGTAACTTGAACAAGTTGAGGCGGTTCAAGGCTCTCATGCGTAACTTGAACTGGTGGATGGTTATACTCTTAGTGGTCTGCACCAGATATGACAGTTACTCTGTCATCATTCTGGTTTAGTTTAGACATAGTATTTTTTCAGAAATTTGCCGTTGATCGGCATCATCATCCTATCGCCATCCTGGTTCATTAGACGATAGGCTCCACTAGAGTATGTCGTCTCCACAACAAATGGTCCTTCCCACTTGGGTTCAAATTTACCCTTAGTCTTGAGGGTTAGAACCATTGGCCTTTTAATAGTCAGAACCAAGTCTCCTTGTTTAAAGGTCCTTGGTTTAACATTCATATTGAACGTTTTCAAGATTCGGGCTTGATACAACTCAATTTGTTGCTGAGCCCTGAGACGTTTTTCATCTAATGCCTCTAGTTATTGCAATCTTTGTTGATGGCGTTCTTCTGTCATCATCTTTGTGGCTAAGGCCACTCTCAAATATGGTATATGGATTTCAAGAGGCAAGACGGCATCACTTTCATAAACCAAGGAGAACGGAGTAGCTTTTGTCAGAGTGCGAATGGTGGTGCGATAAGCCCACAGACACTCTCCCAGCTTTTCATCCCAGTCCCTTTTGTTGGAAGAGACAAACTTTCGAAGGAGTTTAATGATCGTCTTTTTGAAAGCTTCAGCTAACCCATTTGCCGCGGGGTTATATGACATCGAAGCAATATCTTTGATTCTGAACTTATCACAGAACCTTGAGAACCCCTGGCTGATGAATTGAGGTCCATTATCATGAATGATCATTGAGGGTATGCCAAAACGGTAAATAGCATGATGCTTAATAAATTTAATCATATCTGTCGTTTTCACCTCTTCATGGGCACGACTTTGACCCACCTTGAAAAATAATCGGTTATTGCAAGAATAAACTGATGTCCTCTGGACGACGGGGGAGTTATAGGCCCCACAATATCCATTCCCCAACCCTCAAACGGCCAACTAGCAACGGTATTGTTCAAGTATTCTAGGGGTTGATGAATAAAATTGGCATGCACTTGGCATGTATGGCATTGTCGGGCATATGCCATTGCCTCTGTAGTCATATTCGGCCAGTAGTATCACAGTCTTCTTATGCGGTCTCTGAGTTTTGGACCGAGCTAATGAGCTCTACATACTCCATCATGTGTTTCTTTCAGCACTTCATCTACTTCTGCTTTTGATATGCAGTGTAATAGCAGACCATCATTTGATTTTCTGTACAAAGTTTGAAGTGTACGATCAAAATAGAATCTCGGGGCCTTCCTCTTTATCGAGGCGACCTCATTTGGATCCTCTGGTAATATCCCATGTAGGGTGTAATCTATAAATGGAAATCGCCAATCATGGAGTTCCAGAATTAAGCATGTCTGGCACATCTCTTTGGCTTGAAATACCGTATCTGGGTGGAGGAGTTCCCTGCTACCAATAGTGATGCTTTTAGCTTCATCTGACGGAATTGCCAATGTTGCAGCTAACGCAGCAAGAGCATCTGCATAGACGTTCTCATTCCGAGATATATGATATATATAAAATTGTTCAAAATAACCTGCTAGC
The DNA here is from genome assembly GCA_036321105.1 of Dracaena cambodiana. Classification (NCBI taxonomy): domain Eukaryota; kingdom Viridiplantae; phylum Streptophyta; class Magnoliopsida; order Asparagales; family Asparagaceae; genus Dracaena; species Dracaena cambodiana. Next base: position 34,856,892 of record JAYEPQ010000013.1, read on the forward strand.
TCAATAGCTAGCTGATGATAGGGGATGAGGGCTTCATGTCCGACTTCATACTCTCCTGTCATCTGATTGACGATGAGTTTAGAGTCTCCATATGTCTTTAGGTGATTCACCCCCAGCTGCAGAGCCATTTTTAAGCCGATAAGGAGCGCATTATATTCCGCCATATTTTTTGCGCACGGTTCTGTTAATGAGTAATCGTTAGGCAATATATGTTTATGTGGGGATATTAGCACAACCCCCACTCCAGCAGCAGATCGTCTGGCAGCACCATCAAAGAACATTTACCATGGTTATTCTTTACTAACTGTGTTGACCTCTGACGTCTGTTTGGATTTGGACCAAATTGGATGGTCTGCAGGGAAATCGGCATCGCCTGTCCCTTCACAGCTTTTTGAGGGACGAAGTGTATAACATATAGCTATAGCAATAATGCCCATTTAGCCAATCGGCCGTTTAAGGATCCTGGTTTTGTCATCAGGATTTTCAAGGGATTGACCCGTGAGATAACACGTGTAGTTTGCCCTGAAAGATAGTGTCGCATTTTCTAAACCGCAAACACTAGGGCTAAATATTCTTTTTCAATTTGGGTATACTGACGCTCCGCTCCGATCATTGTCCTGCTTAAGTAATAGAGGGTGTGTTCATAGCCGTGCTCATTATACTGAGCAAGCAATGCTCCTAACGCATCATCCACATATATAAGAAATGGCTGTCCAGGGATCAGTGCCATAAGAACCGAAGGTTTAGTGAGATATTCTTTGAGATCGTCAAATGCTTGTTGACATGCCTCATCCCATACGAAAGAAATTCCCTTTTTCATGAGTTTAGAGAACGGCTGGCATCGCCCTAATAGATTGGAGATGAAGTGCCGGATATAGGCTAACTTTCCTTATAACCCCCTTAATTCCTTAAGATTGCGGGGCGATGGCATTTCACTAATCGCTTTCACCTTTTCAAGATCAAGGAAAATTCCTTTCGAAGTAATTATGAATCCAAGGAATTTTTTGCTTGACACCCCCATAAAAGACTTAGTGGGATTCATCTTCAGAAAATATTTTCACATAATATCGAAGACTGTTCTTAAGTCATGCAAGTGATCTTCTTTGTTCTTCCTGCAGCAACAATCAGCTTATGACAGCAGATACTGCTGTCATAAGCTGCTCGCAATGACAAATAGGATCAGATTGAACATGATTTATGCCTCTTTTCTTGGTTAAGTATTCTCTGAGGTCAGTGGCCTTGAATATGGAATTGAGGGGCCCATTCATCTGTTGAGAGGGTCCAGGAGCCCACTGAAACTTCTTGAGATCACTAGAGTCCAGTTCTGGTCCAATTAGTGTGACGATTAGCCCCGATTTTATATTCAGGTTAATTTGCGTGGAGCTAAGAGATAGCTCCACATTTTGCATCGCGGGGCTGAGAAATAGCCTCGCATTTTGGAATGCTAGCCTCGTATTTTATGCTGGCTTGCGTTTTTGCAGAAGTTCTTCTTCTCGAATATTAACCTCGCGTGGAAGAAAATTCTTGAACGCTGGCTTACTCTTGCGATTAACGCATGTCATAACTTCGCGTTTAACGCGATTTTTGCGATTATCGTAAATTTGCCAATCATCTTCGCGATTTATGCGAATGTAAAGAAGCTTGCGATTAACCCAATCTTCACCGTCTTTGCGAATAATACTAAGATCAGTTTTAGTCTCGCATGGAGAATCACCATCACACACTGACTCTATCAATATTTTATTCTGGTTTCAAGACCAGATATAATAGCCTTGCGTGGAGAATCACACACTGGCTTGTCCTTGCGTTTAATGCAAATTTTGTTGTCTTTGCGATTAACGCTAAGATCAGCCTTAGCCTCGTGTGGCGAATCACCATCACACGCTGACTCTAAGGGAAGTTTATCCTCGCATTTTACGCGAGCGTCAGAAATCTTGCGTTTATCGCAAGTTGTACTGGCTTCGCATTTATCGCTAAGCTCAGTAGTAGCCTCACGTGGAGAATCACACGCTGGTTTTAAGGAGATTCTATCCTCGTGATTGATCGCGAGTGTCAAAAATCTTGCGTTTATCGCAAGTTGTACTGGCTTCGCATTCCTTGCTAAGCCCAGCAGTAGCCTCGCATGGAGAATCACATGCTGACTTTAGGAAATCTTTATCCTCGTGTTTATCGCGAGTATCAAAAGTCTTGCGTTTCTCGCAAGTACTACTAGCTTCGCGTTTATCGCTAAGCCTAGTAGTAACCTCGCATGGAAAATCACATGCTGGCTTTAAGAAACTTTTATCCTCGCATTTCTCGCGAGTGTCAAAAGTCTTGAGCTTCTCGCAAGTGCTACTGGCTTCGCGTTTCTCGCTTAGCTCAGTAATAGCCTCGCGCGGAGTATCACACGCTAATTTTTCCTTGTGATTAATGCAAGTTGTTGCTTCACGTTTAACACGATAATGACTGGTCTCACAATTAGTGCGAGCCAGTTTGCGAGGGACCATAGCCTCGCGTTCTTTAGCCTCGCGTCCAAGGCGGGCTTTGAGGGCTTTTCGCCTCGCTCTCTGATTTCTATTTCAGAGTTGGGTTCTGGTCAGTCCAGTTCTCGGTTCTTCTTTGGCAGTAGGAAGGTCATCCTCTGCTAGGATTTTCTGCCCGAACACCGGCTCTATGATCGTTGTCTCCACGGATCCCTGTTTCTCGGTGGATTCCTTTTTACCCGTTGCTCGCCTATTGGAGCGCATGCGACGATAGTGTCATGTATTGTTCAGGTTACTTGATGATTCAGAGGAGAGGTACTCCTCGTACTTCTGCTGGTCGATTTCAATGACGAGCATGTCTACGTCGGATCCGATCATATCGATGTCAGATTGCGCCATGATCTCTTTTTCGATAAAAGAGACTTCTCCCATTGTGGTTGCCAGTTTGTTCATAGCAGAATTTCTTTGCTTTCCTTCCATTGAATAAACTCGAATTACAACATAAAAGAACAATAGAAAAGAATAAACGAGAGGATTTTATATCTCAAACGCTCTCTTTTACAATGATTTGTGGGATCTGTGGCGATGGGATCTGTCAAGCAACTCCTTTGGACGATCTGACGTCGAGCTCTTCTCTCTTGAAGATAACGGCCAACTGTAGACGATTTTCTCTAGTCTTTCATGAACTCAAGACTCTATGCGTAACTTGAATTCTCTAAGATGTCGAAAAGAGAAGAAAAGAAGACTTCTTCTGCCGAACCGAAAGAAAAAGACCTCTAGGGCTTCCCCAAGAGGGTATTTATACATTTAGGATGATTTGAGAGTTTCTATCTAAATAAAATTTGCTCTCATCAAGGATTTCAATCAAATATCTTAGTTTTGATTTAAATCTCTTGATTTAGAGTTCTGATCGGATTTAATTTGGGATTTGGATAAGTACAAATCTCAATCTCAATCAATTTGAGATTCTGGTTATCTGCTCACGCAGAGATAATCTCATCAAAATGCAGAGCTATCGAACCAGAACGTGGAACTAACGCGGAGCTACTAAATATCTCCTCATTTTGTTCAATGCGAGGCTAATATAGCCAAACGCGGAGCTACAGAGTTAACTCCGCGTTCTGTTGTGAAAAATTCTATTTACTTATAAATTTTCACTGTCAACACTACTGGCCAAAGATGATTACAGAAGTAATGGCATACGCTAAATGGTGTCATGAATATCATGTACATGCTAAATTTATCCATCAACCCCCATAATATTTGCACACTACTGTTGCTAGCTGGCCGTTTGAAGCATGGAAAATGGATATTGTGGGGCCAATAATTCCCCCGTCATCCAGAGGACATCGGTTTATCCACGCAATAACTGATTATTTTTTAAGATGGGCTGAAGCCGTGCCCATGAGAGAGGTAAAAAGGACAGATGTGATTAAGTTCATTAAGTATCATATCATTTACCATTTTGGCGTCCCTCGAAGAATCATTCATGATAATAGACTGCAATTCATCAGCCAGGGATTCTCAAGATTCTGCGATAAGTTCATAATCAAGGACATTGCTTCAACACCATACAATCCCGCGGTAAATGGATTGGCCGAAGCTTTCAATAAGACAATCATTAAACTCTTTCGGAAATTTGTCTCCTCTAACAAACGAGACTGGGATGAAAAGTTAGGAGAGTGTTTGTGGGTTTATCGCACTACCGTTCGCACTCCAACAAAAACTACCCCGTTCTCCTTGGTCTATGGAAGTGAGGTTGTCCTGCCTCTTAAAATCCAGGTACCATCATTAGGAGTGGCCTTAGCCACAAAGATGACGATAGAAGAACGCCATCAACAAAGACTGCGAGAATTAGATGCGTTGAATGACTCTGGGCTCAACAACAAATTGAGTTGTATCAAGCTCGAATCTCGCAAACGTTCAATAAGAACGTTAAACCAAGGACCTTTAAACAAAGAGACTTGATTCTAGCTATTAAAAGGCCAATGATTCTAACCCACAAGACTAAAGGTAAATTTGAACCCAAGTGGGAAGGATTGTTTATTATGGAGATGGTATACTCTAGTGGAGCCTATCGCTTAATTAATCCAAATGGCGATAGGATGATGATGCCGATCAACGACAAATTTTTGAAGAAATATTATGTCTAAATAAACCAGAATGATGACCGAGGAACTGTCACATCTGGTTCATAAATCCCTAGAAGTATAACCATCCACTTGTTCAAGTTACGCATATGAGCACTTGAACTCCTTCATCTAAGGCATGTGCAATTAGGCGTCTCTGCAAAAATCTGATAATTATCACTAGATTATTTTGGTATATGCAGTTCAAGTTATGCATCAGAGCCTTGAACCGCCTCCATCAAAGTTTCAAGTATGTGCAATTAGGCACCTCTGGAATTTCTTGATCTTAACCTGATCACCAAATTGAAGATCCAAAGTATTTCAAAATTTGCTAAGTTCTAAGTCATTTTGAAAACTTTGGAAGGGGTTCTATTGGTAGTAAAAATTTCTAAGTAAAATAGGATTTTCCACAACAGAACGTGGAGCTAACTCTATAGCTCCGCGTATTGGCTATTTTAGCCTCGCGTTTGAGCAAAACGCGGAGCTATTCAATAACTCCGCATTCTGGTTCCTTAGCTCCGCGTTTTGGTAAGATTAACTCCGTGTGAGCAGATAAACCAGAATCTTAAATTGATTGAGATTAAAATTTGGGCTTATCCAAATACTCAAATTAAGTCCGATCAGAACTCTAAATCAAGAGATTTAAAATCAAAACTAAAATATTTGATTGGAATCCTTGATGAATACAAATTCTATTTAGATAGAAACTCTCATATCATCCTATGGCTATAAATACCCTCTTGAGGAAGCCCTAAAGGATTTTTTGAAAGTTTTTGTGAAGTTCAAGTTACGCGTGAAAGCCTTGAATGAATTAAGACCAGAGAAGATCATTCAAAGTCTGCCAGCATCTTCTTCATCAAGAGTAAGAAGACCATCGACGTCAGATCCTCCAAAAGAACTACTGTAGACACTAAAAATATATATATAATAATAATAAAAATAATATATATATATACTGCGGAAACCACCGCAGGAGAGTCCCGCGGGAGAGCTCCCGCGGGTGGCAACCCGCGGGAGAGCTCCCACGGGTTGCCACCCGCGGGAGCTCTCCTGCAAGTGCAACCCGCGGGAGGGATCTCGTAGGTGCCAACCCGCAGGAGCGATCCCGCGGGTGCCAACCTGTGGGTTGTTCTCCATTTTTTTCCGTTTATTTATTCTCCTGATATCTCGTGATCCGATTTTTCAGGGCAGATTCGATCCGGATTTCAAGCTTCCACAGTCTATAAAATATAGGAGTGGACTCGAGAGAAGGGATCTTTTTTTGGACGGGGGCGCAGAGTTGGGAAAGTTCAAAAGTATCGAGAGTGGGTTTTCTTGAGAGATCCAGAGAAAGAAGCAGATCTTTTTCTTCCAGTCGGACGGTCAACGGAGGCATTAGTAAGGCTCCATCGCCACTCAAACCCACATAGAAAAGGGAATTCATCAATATTCCCGTTCTTGTTGTTTTTTAAATTTGTAATCTACTTCCTTTTGTTGTAATTCATAAATTTTATAATAAAAGGGAAAGTACAATTTTCTAGCAAACAAGAACTGGTGCAAACCAGCAATTCCAACCGCGGGTCGCACGCCATGGGTTGCAACTCTCAGGTTGCACTCCGCAAGAAAAATCAAGGGTTGTATCAGCTGAATTTGATTCTGGTGTCTATTCGGGCACGTGCGCAGTGAGCACATAGCGGACACCCAATTTTTTGGTTACTCTCTTGGGTGTTCCATCATGTTCCTCTGTAAACAAATATAAGGATGTGCTCATGCACTCACCTAAGGATATGTCTTCAAGTTTCTCTTCAGATGAACATATTCCTGATAGAATCCTCCAACACATCCCGAAGAATAAGTTAGATGCGTGCGGGGCCCGTGCAACTGCGCAGGCCAGCACACACTCTAGAAGACTCCATAAAGGAGATTGTGTTGATACTGGAAAAATTCTCAGCCTGAGATACTACAAACCAACCAGTATTATGAACAAAACTTGCGACATAAGAGATGTCAGAGTGCAAATTTAAATGGGAACAGGTCTCAGGATTTGAGAGAGTATCTCACTCAAAAGAGGAGCACCTCCCAATCCACTTCTCACTGCCATTGTGAGGTTGATCTCAGCCGTTCTGTCAAACTGCAAATGTAAGTCAAGATCGTCCATTTTTGAGCGAATTACGGAGCCAAAGAGGAGACGGATAGTGAAAAAGATATGCTCTGGGGATGATCTGCCTGCCGTTTCATCCCATATGGTTAGTAAAGGCAAAAAGATTGCCGAAAGCTACTCTTCAGACAAAGAGTTCACTTTAAGATTTAAGGGAGTGTCTATCGAGCCAAAGGGCGTGTATCGGCACACTCGGACTGGGAGAGGAGTCGCCATTCCATTAAATTATAAGAAACTGGCTGGAGGATCTGATGAGGAGGAAGATAGATATTCTGCTGTTGTATCTTCGACTTACTCTGATTCGAACAGAGAGTCAGAGGCTGCAGTAAACATGGCCGATCTTCCAGAAGAGGTTTCTAGAAGGCTTGAGAGATAAGAACGTCTCAAACAGCAAGAGGAGACTATAGAAGAGATGAAGCAACTCTTAACTGAGTTGTTGGCTCAAACAAAGAAAGGCCAATCCTCGTTGTCCACTAAGCTTGCATGAAGAAGAACATGTCCGCATAGATGAAGATAGTGAAGACGTCTATGAAGAACTATCTCCTCATTCAGGAGAAAAAGAAAGGGTAAAGGTGGTTATTAACTCTCAGGTGGAGAAAATGGAGAAGATGGAAAACCAACTACAAGCTCTTCTTCACCGGAAAAAGTTACAGGAAGTAGGAATAGTGCATCCCTATTCCATAGAATGGGAGACTACACCCTACCCTGTAAACTACAAACCGTTAAATCTTCAGTCGTTTGACGGGAAAGGCTCTCCTCAACAACACATTTTCCACTTCCTGTCATAGACAGGACACCTAATGGAGAATGATCCAACCTTGACCAAGATATTTGTGAGTATCTTGCAAGGACCCGCATTCACCTGGTTCATGCAGCTACCTCAGGGAACAATTAAATCATGAGCCGATGTAGAACGTGAGTTCTTAGTCCGATTCTTTGAAGACGACACTGAGGTCTCGGTGCCATCCTTGCTAGCAGCAAAGCAGGGAGAGGGCGAGACAGTAAAAGCTTTTGTCGAGCGGTTTCGAGAGCTTTCCATGCGATGCCCACATGGCATGGCGCAGGAGACCCTCGTAGAGACTTACATACATAACTTATTGACCGATGTTTTGGTCAAAATGGGTTCGGTTGAATCCAAATCTTGGAGAGACTTACTCAAGTAAGGTGAACAGGCCGAAGACATACTCCGACGCCTTGAGGAGCAGCAATCTATAAGAAGGGTCACCTCGAGCAAACCAACATCTCATTTCCCCTGTTCCAGAGGAAAAGACATAATGGCAGTGGAAAACACATCCAAGCCAAAACAAAGGCCGGCTAAAAGCAACACATCGGGTCCACCCAGGCCACAAAAATAGTAATCATTTAAGGATGAGCATACTGTTACCATGTTCAATTTGCTCACTAAGCGCAACATGCTCAAGCTGCCAGAAAGCAAGAGGCCTGAAGAAATTGGAAAGACCAATGATCCGAACTACTGCTTATACCATCGGATCGTAGCTCACCCAACTAAAATCTATTTCATTTTAAAAGACAAAATTCAGGCACTAATTGATGCTGGAGCAGTTCAGCTCATAGCTGAACAAAAACGAGTGACAGCTAACTCGGCTATATTTATAGTGGGTGGTCTAGAGGTACCACTTGGGCTCAGACCTATTCCAAAAGGTGAGCTCAGGGTGGTTAATTTAGACCCCCATAACTAGCAGGAGAAATGGTTAGTCCCTTTCACAACAGAGAAATAGGATGTCCTTTGGGTGCATCCAGACATTCTTGAAGATGAATAATGGACAACCGTCAGGACCAGGAAGAAAACTGAAATAAGAGGAAAGGAGCGCATGTGCAATATCGTTTCAACAACCATTGAGAAGGATGCAAATGACATACCGCTATTAACAGATTCTGAATCAGAGGTGACAACTCTAGCAGTGGAGAATAAACCTGCGCCACCTTCTGGAGCCAGATCCGAAAAATAATATTTGAAGGATCCCTCAAACACGGAAGCTGGCCCCTCTAAGCCAACCAAGGAGACTAATGAAGGAACTACTAAGCAGATTCCCGACAAAGGAAAACAAAAGGAGGTCAGATACAACCGGGCACTACGGAAAGACGCTCCTGAAGAGCAAAGTTCTCCTTTTCAGTTTGATGTCATGGCGCAGTTGGCAAATATATCTGCAAGAATAACTTTGTATGAGTTATTACGCCTGTCCAAGTCTACAAGAGATGCACTAAGGGAAATCCTAGCAGAATATGAAGGTTTCTTAGCCCATCTCCCAGAAGAGATTGAGGAGGCATGCCTGCACTGCAACTCAGTATCGAGGCATGCCCCTTATATCACTTTTACACCAGAGGATATGCAGCTGAAGAATATGACGCACAACAGGCCTCTGTACTATACCAGATATATTAGCTCAGCGAAAATTGGTCGAATTCAGATTGATCCGGGTTCTGCCTTGAGTATTGTGCCGCGGAGGCTTATGCAGTTTCTTGGAATCCATCCCTACAAACTGACTCCAACTAATACTGTCATTTTTGGCTTCAATACCAATGACAGCTATCCTCTGGGTAAGATCAGGTTCAGATGCCAAATCGGAGATCTTAAAAGCTAGGTGACCTGTTACGTAATCGAAGCAGACATTTCATATAATATTCTCTTAGGGCGACCATGGATTCATGCTAATATGATCGTCTCATCCACCCTGCACCAATGCATGAAGTACGTAGATGAAGACGGAGAAGTGCATACTTTGATTGCTGACAAACAGCCATTCAAGGGTGTTGAAAACTACTTCGTAGATACCCTTTTGTATGCTGAAAGTGCTGAGGTCGACCCCCCACTACACGATGAATGTGATAGTGGGAGTGAAGCTGATACTGAATCAGGGGTGTTTATTGCCAATGAAGGCTTTGAACATCTTGTAATTAATCTTGATTATTTGGATATAAATGACACCGCCAGTGATGAAGGTGAGTGGGAAATAAATGAGAATCTAGACTTTACTTATTTGTCTGGTGTTTCTACTGATTCTATACCTTCAGCTACTAGCACGGATGCAGATAGTCTCTCAGTATTCGAGACTTTAGCAACCATGCACATGCCAATTAGATCATCAATAATATTACAATCAAATATCGAAAACGTAGATGGGGCAGTGTTCGAAGTACCGGCCCATCGACTGGATCAAAAACCTATTCTTTTTGGAAGAATTAAATCACATATAGTCTCATCCAGTGATAGTGAGAGTGAAGCTCAGGAAGCCCCTCAATTCTATCATTATGGACTAAAATCATTCTGGATGATGGCAAAAATAGGATATGATTTCATCAATAAACCTGGATTAAACTTCGGTAAGCGATGTCGAGATTTGCTTCCCTCATTCATACCCAAAGGAAAAGAACCGGACTATTATCACAAAACCGGCACGGGGTTGGGATACGTCACAACAACCGATCCTTCGGATATCGAAGATATGATTTGCCAGAATGTGGAAGATTCCGATTGAGATTCAGATATCAACCTGGGAGTATTATTCAGAGAGATGATAGTAAACATGACGTCTGTCAGTCCAACACCAGATGAAAATGATGAACTTATAGAAGATGAAGCATTAGTAAAGTATCTTTACGCCCAATGGAACATGCGCTTTGAGCAACATGAACCTCCTACTGAGGATAAGGTGGTCCAAGTAAATATGGGTGATGAAACCAATCCTAAACCCATATTTATAAGCGAGAGTTTATCTCCTAATGAAAGAAACGACCTGGTGACTCTCGTTCGAGAATACATAGATGTCTTTGCCTGGAATTATGAAGACATGTCGGGTTTAGATCCTCAAGTTGCTATGCATCGACTTAATATTAAGCCAGATGCGAAACCAGTAAAACAACAACAGAGAAGATTCCGTACAGATCTAATGGAATCAATCGAAGATGAGGTGAAAAAGCTTATACAATCCAGCTTCATCCAAGAAGAACAATATCCTGATTGGGTAGCGAACATAATTCTGGTTCCCAAGAAGAATGGAAAAATTCGAATCTGCATCGATTTTCGAGATCTCAATGCCGCATGTCCTAAAAATGAATTTCCACTTCCAATAACGGATGTCATGATTGACAACACATGTTGGTTCGAAAGAATGTCTTTCATAGATGGATTCTCCGGTTATAATCAAATCAAAATGTGTCCGGAAGATGAGAAACATACTGCCTTCAGGACACCATTAGGCGTGTACTATTATCCGGTCATGCCATTCGTCTGAAGAATATAGATGCAACATATCAGTGTGCTATGAGCACAATTTTTTGCGAGTATCTCCATAAAATGGTAGAGTGTTACGTGGATGACTTGGCTGTCAAAAGTCGCAATAAAGATGATCATCTCCGGAATCTGAAAGCAGTATTTGATATTATGAGAAAACACCAATTAAAAATGAATCCAACTAAATCCTTTCTCGGTGTCTCTAGTAGCAAATTCCTTGGTTTTGTTGTTACATCCAAGAGTATTTATTTAGACCCTGAAAAGGTAAAAGCAATTCAAGAGATGCAGCCAACCAGAAACCTTAAAAAACTTCGCAGATTACAAGGGAGACTAGCATATATCCGAAGATTTATCGCCAATCTTTCAGGGCGATGCCAACCTTTTATCAGGCTAACGAAAAAAAGGAGTGTCGTTCATTTGGGATGAAGCTTGTCAACAAGCCTTTGAGGATCTCAAGCAGTACCTCACAAAGCCTCCGGTACTGGTAGCCCCTATATCAGGAAAACCTTTCTTGATATACGTTCCAGCGATGGACCATTCATTTGGCGCCCTGTTAGCCCAAACTAATGACGCCGGCCATGAGCAAGCTATTTACTACCTTAGCAGAACTATGGTAGGCGCCGAATATCGGTAAACTCCAGTAGAGAAAGAATGCTTGGCCCTGGTATTCGCAGTTCAGAAAATGCGACATTACTTAGTAGGCAAAACAATCCATGTGATTTCTCGGGTAAATCCCCTGAGAGTGCTCATGACCAAGCCTGGGCCACTCAATTGCAGGTTAACTAATTGGTCGATCCTCCTATTGCAATATGGCATGCGATTTATACCACAAAAGGTGATTAAGAGACAGGCAATTGCTGATTTCTTAGTAGAGCATCTTATCCCGCAATCCTCGAAACTTTATGAGGATATTTCAGATGAGATGGCAGAAGCCAATATGGTATCTAAAGAACTGGTTTGGCAGCTGTTCTTTGATGGAGCGGCTAGAAAGAACTCTGCCGGAGTGGGGGTGGTTTTAATATCTCCACAGAATCATGTAATCCTCCAAGAATACTCACTAACTCAGCCCTGTTTTAATAATGTGTCCGAGTACAATACATTACTAACGGGATTGCGAATTGCCAAACAGCTAAGGGTCCAACGTTTAGAGGCCTATGGGGATTCCAAACTCATAGTAAATCAAGTAAGAGGAGAATACGAGGTTAAATATGAACATCTCGTACCTTATCATAAAGAAACAATCAAACTTGCCAACTCATTCAAAGAGTTTTATATTGACTATGTGCCACGACACGAGAACGCATACGCTGACGCCTTGGCTTCCCTCGCTACTACATTAGCACTCCCTGCTAAGTCGAGCAAAAGTGTTGAGGTTGGAAGCCGCGAGCTTCTTTGCCCTGAGGAAATACTCGAGGCAAATGAGGTCCATGCGTCAGGGATGAACTTCGAGCCCAGAGATTGGCAGTTCGTGATTGTCGACTTTGCGCTCTACGGGATATTACCCGAAGATCCTAAAGAAGCCGCAAAAGTGAAGAAGAAGGTAGAAAAATTCTATTATAATTCTGAGCTTAGTACCTTATATCAGAAAATATCAGGTGGAGTTTTACTTCGGTACTTATCGCAACAAGAAGCACAAGAAGTGCTCAAAGAAGCACATAATGGGGCCTGTGGTGCTCATCAGCTGGGACATAAATTGGAAGACCGGATAAGCAGAATGGGTTACTACTGGCCGACAATGATGTCAGATGCCCTAACATATGCGAAGAAATGCTATGCGTGTCAGGTACATGCAAACTACATACATCAGGCCGTAGAATATCTACATCCAACCATGATTACATGGCCATTTGAGACGTGTGGAATGGATATCATTGATCCCATTGCTCCGCCATCTTCTCATGGACATCGGTTTATACTGGCTATAACTGATTACTTCTCAAAATGGACATAAGCTATCCCTTTGAAAGAAGTAAAAACGAATGATGTGATCAGTTTCAAACGAATGATGTGATCAGTTTCATCAAACACCACATCATTTATAGCTTAGGTATTCCTAGACAAATTATCAGTGACAATGACCCTCAATTCACTAGCAAAGCCTATACTATATTCTATGATAAGTTCAGAATACATAATATATTTTCATCTCTATATAATCCTACCGCAAATGGTCAAGCTGAAGCATTCAACAAGATCATTGTGAAGCTTTTGCAAAAATTTGTCACTTCAAGTCAGCGCGATTGGGACGATAAATTGGGGGCTTGTCTATGGGCTTATCGCACAACGGTTAGGACAAGACAAAGAGTACACCATTTTCTTTGGTGTATGGTTGCGAAGCTATACTTTCTCTAGAAATTCAAATTCCTTCTCTTCGGGTGGTATTAGCTACAAGAATGACCTCTAAGGAAAAATATAGCCAACGACTTCGGAAATTAGAAGCATTGGATGAAAAGCGCTTAAAAGCTCAACAACAAATAGAGTTTTATCAAGCGGGAATATCTCGAGCCTTCAACAAAAAAGTAAAGGAATGAACTTTCAAAGTGGGTGACTTGGTCTTAGCGGTCAGGCGTCCTATGATTCTGACGCACAAAACTAAGGGTAAGTTTCAGCCAAAATGGAAAGGCCAATTTGTAGTAGAGATAGTCTACTCAAATGGAGCATACCGGTTGATTAATCAATATGGAGATTTGATGATGATGCTAATTAATGAAAAATTCCTTTAAAATATTATTCTTAAAAAAAAATTTACCCAACGCCGACAAGGCTATAGAAAGAGAATAAGTTTCTCGCCAACCCCATCATACTGGAGGTAAAGAGTATGAATTACCCAATGCCGACAAGGTTACGAGACGAGAATAAATTTCTCGCCAATCCCATCATACTGGGGGTAAAAGTATGAATTGCCTAACGCCGCTAAGGCAAAGAGAGGAGGAAAAGTTTGGCATTTAAGCCCAAACAAAACCCTCGATAACTTATCATACTAAGGGGAATAATATGGCTAGCCCAACTCAAACAGTAGTTAGTAAAGGCAAATCAAATCCGTTGATAGCTGGGGATTTGCTAAAAATCCTACGACAAATCTGTCACGATAATATCCTTATCTAAATGTAAGGATACATCATTGCCCAAAGCTGCTAAGGTAAAGGGAAGAAGGAAGGTTTAGCCTCTAAGCCCAAACAAAACCTTCGATAACTCATTATGCTGAGGGAAATAGCATAGCTAGCCCAACCCAAACGGTAGTTGGTAAAGGCTAATTAAATCCGTTGATAGCTGGGGGTTTGCTAAAAATCTTACATTAGATCAATTCTTTATTAAGTTAAGATTTCACCTCTATCAAAAAAAAAGGAGGGACAAAAATCACACTTCATCAAGTCTAATGTTACAACCTCTGATGAATATATATTTTTTAATATCGTTAGGTTAAAAGTATTCTCTGACGATAATCGTTTTCCCTATCAAGTTAACAGTTTCCTCTGATAGTCAGAATTTTGAGACCAAACACGTTAACAATCACATCTGTTTGGTCAGCTCATTCATTCCTATCACGACTAGATCCTCTAAATAGGCTGAGCCACGAGACATGTTTAACGATACCTCTGTCTTTTCCTAATTCGTTATACTATATGTCACTGAACGGTTAGGATTCTATAAGCATGTTGACATTATACATTTGCTTGTCATTCTATGAGCACGTTGACATTATACTTCTGCTTGTCATCCTATAAGCACGTTAATATTATACCTCTACTTGATATTATTAGGCGTGTTAACATCATACATCTGCCTACTATTCGTAAATCCTAATAGTTCACACTATATGTTGCTGAATAGTTAGGATTAAATTTATATGAAAACTCTCACTATCAAGTCCTGAGCCTCTGAATAGTTTGAGTCACTATCCATGAAGTGTATAAAATACATATACATATGTAAAAAAAAAGGATAAATAAATAAATAAAAATAAAAATAAAATAAAATAAAAAGAAGACGAAGAAGAGAAAGATAGTAATAATGATGATACAACAGCACACAGTAAAGTCTTTCATTCTGTATTATTACAAATAACCAATAAGTAATAATAATGATTACTTCTGAGACAAAGCCTTCAAAGTATTTTCTACCTCTTGCAGCCTACGGTGGAGACTCTTCCTTGTTGTCTCTAAAGCTCTCCTCTACAAGTCCATTTCATCCTTGGGAGGTTGTTGTGCAGCCTGAGTCTTGAATTCTTCTAACTCCCTGATGCCAACGATGATGTCATGCTCGGTTTGTTCCTTTTGCCATGAGATCTCAGATGCTCTGCCAGAAAAAGTTTGAATTTCAAGTTCGAGATTAGTAGTCGAGACTTGAGCCTTAGCAATGATCTCCCGCTTGCGGCTTATTGAGTTACGGTGGTGTTCGATATCGTTCTCAATCTGGGCCAGGTCCCAAGTTAGCTTCTCTGAAGAACCTTAGAGTCCCGCGACTAGTTGGGCCCGACGTTCTATATTCTGCTGCAAATCGGCATGAAAAGCCAAGTTTTGGGCTCGTAAGTGAGCCACTTCTTGGTTTGTCATCTCGGCAAGATCGGCTTGGCGCAGACTATTGAGCAATGACAATTGGACCACCAACTCGTCCCATCGAGCCCTATAAGGAGCTGCCCGCTGCGGTCCTCAAATCCTAGTGATATGGTCTAGGTGACTCACCATGAGAGGATGAACCTTTTCCAGAGAATCCTCTTCGTTGAGGATCTCCTCAATGCATCCATAAAAAAGTTCAAGAAAGAGTTCAACGTTGCAACTAATAATTCTTTCGCTAAAACTGGAGACCGAATTCTGTTTCGAATTTGTTGAGGCTGTAGGAAAAGGACGTATGGATGCTTGAGCGACAGCAGGAAGTACTAATGCCATACGTGATTCTAATAATGGAGTCGCCGCCGCACCCAATAAATTAGTCACAACTCGTGTTGGAGTGGTCATTACCTCTGTTGTCGAGATCGCCGACGCTAGTGGCATGGCTGCTGCGCCACACATTGACTCCATGGCATCAGAACGTGATGAAACCATGTGTGTCTGCAAAGGAAAGCTTTCTGTGTTTACAGACTTTACTAAAGCCTCCACAGAAGACATTAAAGATGCGTTAATATCACATGCATTTGGTATAAATAAAATGGTCAGGTATTATCATCAAAAAGATTTGTGCAAAATGGAGAAAGTGTGCAAATACCTGTTGGAAAAATTGTATCGGTGGCAGTTATGGAAATAGAACCAGGTCCCTTAGGTCTATCTGCCTCTGAAGCCTCCAGGGGTAAGTGAGAGACTTTATCCATGTTGGGTTGATAGAAGTAATCACTATCGAACTCTCCATCGGAGCCTAGACCGTCAAAGTCACAAATTGCCCCACTTATACCATAATAATCCACCAGTTCCAAAGAATCTGATTTGGCGGTCGGGAAGGCGTGGGTCATTGGATTTTCGCCACCTGAAATACAAACGAATATGTATTAAAAAAAATGGGGGATGGAAAAGGAGGAATAAAGTCCAATCCTTAAAGAAAAATGCTCACCTGAAGGGACAAGTCTTGGTATTGGGCTACGCAAAGCGGCTTCACTGGAAGATGACAGAAAATCGTCTAGTACACTATCGTCCAATGCAATACCCATCGGCTCTAAGACTCCCGTATCCCTGATGGTTGGGCCGCTCCTGTCAAAATTTGCAACTTTAGGGACTGGACTTACAGTAGCAGGTGTCTTAAGTGTGGAGAAAGCTGCAAAACCATACATCCTAGCGGTCTCATTAGAAGAAGTCGGTGGCGGCGTGACGTTAGAAAAGACTGGAGAAGTTGTGGTAGACAAATGTCCTCGTGACCCAAACACCGAAGTAATAACAAGAAAATCATTCCTAGATGGGATGATTGGTGGAACTATAGGTACCGCGGTCGGCAGATCTGAATGACTTGTGGTTGGTGGATCTGAATGAGTCGTGGTCGGCACATCTGAATGACTAACAGTTCGTCCCAGGACCGAATTATCAACTCGAGCCTGAAATTTCTTCTTCTTTTGAGGGACCTTGACTCTTCTAGGGTTTGAGCGCTTCGACGCGGATCTACCTCTATGAGGAGAGGCTGGGGTAGAAGTATCATCTTGTCCATCGCCATCATTGTTATCAGAACTAAGAGAGGCGCTTATGGACTGGAATTCACGCATCAAGCCTTTTTTTGAGGATCTATATGATGCCTCAATATACCTTAAAAAGGAATGATTCATTTGATAGTCACCAGGGATAATATCTGCAAAATGGTACCAATTGCAGAATCCCATTGACGCAAAAAGAGATGGTGACTGGCTTGGAAGGGTAAAAGATGCCTTTGTACCTCCCGCCGCAAAATGATACCACCCTCGCGCACCCTCGAAAAGATTTCCCTCATAACGGAGATAAGAGTTTGGATTGCCAACATATAGCTGATCATATCCGAACTGACCTGCGAAACGACTTGGTGTATAGGGCTCCATAAAGCAAATTCGACCCTGTCGAAGAATCAAATGACTTGGTCGGATACTGATGAGCCACCAGAAACAACCCGATGGCAAGATTGTATAGCCATCATTTCCAGGACTATCTTCAAATTGGCTACTATAACCTCCTTCGAGAAACTTTGGGAAACAGCTGTAAATATGATAATTTTGGTGCCACTCAAGGATTTGTCGGATCTTAGCCATGGACCTTCCATTCCAGGAGCAATTTTCGAAGCGCTATACATGAGGAGTGGTAGGATGAATGAGTCCTGAAGGAGAAGTCATTAATTCAGGACAGTGAAGCAAGAACCAAGTTATCAGATAAGTGAATGGCAGGTCAATGCGCGGATTAGGCGTTTTGAAGATATTGTTACCATCCTTATCTTCCATCTGTTGGACTTTGCAAAATTGAGTAATTATATCTCTCAAGTCACGTTGCAAACTACAAACCATAGCTGGTAATAATCCCAGTGGCTGGCCGAACGCTAGTAGGACTGCAGGGTAAATAACATCAACAGTGACAGTTTCGCGACATGAAGTAGGTACTATACAGCGCTTCAATCACAACATGAGATATCCGGCAAAAATAACATTATCCGATATAGGGGAAGCTGCTTGGTAGTGGTAACTTTCGAAAATAGTCTGAGTTTTAACCCCATCTTCATCAGATTCTGCCCTATTATGTAGTTGCGAAGCAGGTACTAATCCTCTCATTGACAGTATCCATATCGTAAACAGCCCGTATTTGGATACTGCACTCATTTCCTTCCAAATTTTGGAATAGATATTCTGTCCATACCTTATTTCGCCCCCTTGATTTCGGGCCTGGCGCGTCCCTTGATTTCGTAGCCTGGAGATATCAGCAAAAATATTATAGTGACACATCAGCTCCCGGTAAGTTGAGTATGCATTAGGAATAGCCTTGAGGCGGAGTAGTTCTTTCATATTCGGAATATACTCCTCATACGGGGTTTCGCCTATGGATAATGCTGAAATTTCATGCATCTCATGAAGTGCGATTCCCAATTCTCCAACAGGGGTGAAGAAAGTATTGGTCTCCGGATTATGCATCTTCAGTATGTAGAAGAAGTGAGGGGAGCTATGTGGAATACCAAATTGTACATTGCGCACTGCATGATAGATGCCAAGCTTCTCTAAACGTGTTTTGAAGTTCACCACAATGAAATGGGTCATCCGAGACCACCTTGATCGCGAAGTGGAGTGAATCCATCTTGGAGTGCAGAAATCATGAGCTGGAAATTGACCATGGGCTTCCAAAAATTGGTTAGTAAATATATCTGCTCATTTCAGATGCTCTCCAACAGGTAAGTCTTTGCCGAATCTACTAGGCAATAGACCTGTAACATACTTTGCCGGGCCGTCTACAAATAGGCCGTTTCTGTTAAATCTCCATGTCGCAATACCATGACTACTGCAGGTAATTGGCCAAGACATAATGCATGGGTATGAAGTCCGCTGTAGATATGATAAGGAATAGCTGCGCTCTAGGTCTGGGATAAACATGTGGTGACCTCCAGCATTGCTCAACCACTTAGTGGTGTCCCATAAGTCTTCGTCTGGTTGGTTGATAATATCCACAAAAAGAAATTATGGCTTCTTCAAAATCTGTCTATTTGAGCCCTCAAAGAGGAATCTGTGATTAACTCACGAGCTGTGAGTGGTTTGCAGCTAATAATTTTCTGCCGTCGATCCGCACTACTTCGCTTCTCAACTAAAGGAATGTGACCGTCAAATCCAAAGTGAGATTGATTATTCGGACTGCCCGAAAATCCAAAGTAATGATTCTTGGATAAAGGATCTGTTGAATATGGAATTGTAAAAGAAAAAAATAAAACTTTAGTCCAAATCTTAAAAATAATAATAAGAATTAATAAGGTAGGCACCCGCGGGGTGCCACTCGCGGGTGGGCACCCGCGGGCTGCCACCCGCGGGTGAGCACCCACGGGCTGCCACCCGCGGGTGAGCACCCACGGGGTGCCACCCGCGGGTGGGCAACCGCGGGTGGAATCCCGCGGGGTGCTACCCGTGGGTGGGCACCCGAGGGGTGCCATCCCCAGGTGGACACCCGTGGGGTGCCACCCCGCGGTGGACACCCTCGGTGCCACTCTCCGTGCCAGATGTGTGGTCATCCCTGTGGTCATCCCTGCGTAGTTGTGCATGGCTCTACGTAAATCTGCTATATTTACACCATAACGAAATCTCTTTCGTAATAATCTCTAAAGCGATTTTAAAGTAAACGGATGACTGTTTGTTTACCTGATATCAGGGAAAAGAAATTAACACCGGCGGTGACGCCTGCGTGTCGATCCTCATAAGAGGAGAGATCAACACCGGCAATGATTCCCGCTTATCGATCTTCAGCATTTAAATTCTGTAGGTGCGAAGTGCTTGAGAAAGTCATTAGGTTGGGAAAGGAGAAAGTAATCGCTCAGACTAAGAGAACAAGAGATTTTCTGAATATGAATATGAGAAAAAGAGGTGGAGATCTATGGGTATTTATAGTGAATTACTGGGAGTTCAAATAGGAAAAGGAGTCAAAGTTCTGACCAAAATCAAACTTTGATTAAAATATTTATCAGAGTCCAAATAGGATTGGGGTATTTATTTAAATTCATTTTCCTATTTTAATCCTTATTCCTCCCCAAAGTAAAAATCCAAATATCCACATAATCCCAGTTAAAAGAAAAGAGTCCAAAGTATTTTGAAATTCATTACAAATTAATTATGAAATTTCAAAAACTTTAGAGGGAGTTATGTAGACACTAAATATATATATATATATATATATATATATATATATATATATATATATATATATATACCGCGAAAACCACCGCGGGAGAGCTCTCGCGGGTTGCACCCGCGGGAGGGCTCCCGCCGGTGCCAACCGGCGGGAGCGATCCCGTGGGTGCCAACCCGCGGGTTGTTCTCCATCTTCTTCCATTTATTTATTCTCCTGATATCTCGTGATCCGATTTTTCATGGCGGATTCGATCCGGATTTCAAGCTTCCACAGTCTATAAAATATAAGAGTGGACTCGAGAGAAGGGATCTTTTTTTGGACGGGGGCGTAGAGTTGGGAAAGTTCAAAAGTATCGAGAGCGGGTTTTCTTGAGAGATCCAGAGAAAGAAGCTGATCTTCTTCTTCCAATCGGACGGTCAACGGAGGCATTAGTAAGGCTTCATCGCCATCCGAACCCACATAGAAAAGGGAATTCATAAATATTCCCGTTCTTATTGTTCTTTAAATTTGTAATCCACTTCCTTTTATTGTAATCCAGAAATTTTATAATGGAAGGGAAGTTGCAATTTTCTGGCAAACAACTACTAGTTAGATCCCATCACCACACAGATCCCACGATTCATTGTAAAAGAGAGCGATAGATTATAAATCTTCTCGTTTGTTCTTTTCTTTTATTCTCTTTCATTATAATCTAAGTTGTATTCAATGGAAGGAAAGCAAATTTCTGCTGCGAACAGATTGGTATTATTTTTTCTGTTTGGTGCTGTGTAGGCTTTATGCCAAAATGATAAGCATGTACTTGCTATATACTGATGAGTTGCATTATACATTTTATGCTATGGATATACATTTGCATGGGACTGGTACATCTTTTGCTTACATACTCGGGACATAAATTTGGAATGTGCAATTTAAATGCCAAGATGAATCAATCTCCAATATATTTTGCAGGCGAAGAACATATAATCGTTTCTTGTCCGGAAACAGCATTAATTGAAGGAGAACAAAAATCTACAGAAAAGGGTCCGAATATTTGTGTACTATGGAGGCCATGCCATATCTTATGATCCACTAAGGATACTCTTTTGAGCGGTTTGGATGAAGCGTGCACAATTAGTCAATCTAGCGGTTCATTTCTTGACAAGAGAATGCATTTGGGCTGCGATTCACTCGGTTAGGAGTAAAAGAAAATTACATGTGATCGTTATCGCAGCAGTGTGCTGGAAGAAACAAATTAACTTTTTTTAGACGTAGCTCACATGATGATGGTTGCACATTGCACATACACTCAAATATGTTCTTTTGGACAGGGCTACTGTCAGGTGTCAAACCGCATGAGGGTGAACCGAACCGACAATGTATTTGTCTTTATGTAGCATGGCAGTTGTACTTGATGTCGAGACTTGTCTTTTATAAAGAAATAAAGAGACGAACTCATATATTACTACTGATTTTGTTTTGGATATTTTAGTAAAATTATTATGTTAATAATAAAAAATATTTACAGAAAATTCTATTTGTGCACGGCATTTTACTCTTGGCACTCTAGATACTCTTTACACCAAACTCCTATTTTGAAATACTATCATTTTACTCTCTGCGCCCAAATTTTTTCCCAAAAATACCCATCCTCCTTTTCTCTAACTGCTCACCCATCCGATCCCATTTTTATCCCTTTTTTTTAGTCGGATATTTTGGTCGGGTATTAATACCCGACCAAGAAACGTTCTGGTCGGGTATTAATACCCGACCAGCAAGCGAAGTCTCCCCTAAAAAAAAAAAAACTAATTAACAATAAATTTCAAACAAATATGCATAAAACCTAAAAAAAAAAAAATTAATCGTATCTTAGATTTATTCTCTGACACCAATTGCATATTGGAATTTTTCATTTGCATAAAAAAACTCAAATTCCAAATCCAAATTTTACTTGTCACGGTGAAATCAAAAAATTTAAAATTCTTCTAATCTTTTCCAGAAAGCTAATGTAAAAAATTTTTAGGGATCAAGAAATCAAATTGATGACTTTATAGGAGATGTGTTTTTGTTAAATACAAAAAAAAAATATTTAGGATTTTAGAGAGAAAACAGAGGAGGAAAATGATGAGTCGTAGCTAAGTTTTAAGAAGTCTTAGTTTAGAATTTATAAGGGTAATTTAGTCCAAAAAAATAATGGCAAATTTGTAATTATTTACAAGTTTCAAAACCATACGTCAAGAGTAAAATGCAGGGTGCAAATAGAATTTCCCAATATTTACTTACATTTATGTTTTTTCCCATGTCCTTGCCATATCTGAGTCCTCACTTTTTCATAATGGGATATCCCATATATGTACTTCTATCCGTATCTGAATCCAAATTTGAGTCCGTATCCATACTTCCTAGATTTGAGGAAATATTGTCCAAATTGGAAAGACTAGCAAAACTACAGTCATGTTGAAGATTGAAAGCAATAGCTTTTGATGGAAGAACTTGAAAAGATAGGGCAGGGACATGGTCTAGAGGCTAATGGAAGGTTTAGAAGTTGGCCTAGAGGCTATTTTGTGTGAAAAGGATAAGTTTTTTTTATGAATTGTAAGTATTGTTTAGTATTCACTAATTCATTATTATGTTAGTAGATTTTTCATTAAGGTTCTAATTGAATGGAGTAAGAGTTTAAAGTTAATTGCTCTGAATAAGATTAAATAGTTGAACTGCATTTGACCTATGTGAAAAAGTTTTTGTATGAAATGTAAGTATTACCATTTCACTATTAGTTTTTGTTTTTGTTTAGGAATGGACTTCTAGAGCAAGGAGAAAGGGCATTCAAGGAGCGGCATGGGGTGCCCGTGCTACTTTTGACTTTCACGAACCAGTGTTCAATGTAATTAAATTAATTTTTGATAACTCCACTTTGTATATTTAAATTTTTTGTTGTTCAATTATCAAATGAATTTTATTTTTACATTATTGTTGCCCACTCTACGTTTTGTTACATTTTTTTATGCTCAAACTTGTAATGCATTCATGAATGGTTTTTTTTTTTTTTTAATTAGTAATACTTGAGTATTGTCATAATTAGTTGCATTGTTAAATTCAGACATAGGTGACATATTTTTTTCACTGTCCGGACTGAAAGTCTAGACCAAAATTATATTATCCGGGGTGTATACCCTAGACATTTTACACTTTATCTGGTGTGCACACAAGCTGAGGATCTAGTAGGTTCACAAAGACTGTCCAAACTTGCAGTTTGGACATAGTGTAATCCGTCCGGACTGTCAGCTCAAACAAAATTTCCCTGTCCGACCTTACATCCTGTCAGACAAACAAGTGTCCAAATCTGACAGTATAGACAATGAAAAAACTGTCCGGACTGTCAGCATGGACAATAAGTTTTTTTTTTTTTATTCATAACTTTTATTAATTCTTACTATTTTTAGGATTTTTGAGTAAACAAAAGACTAATAAAGTCAATTTTCAAATTTAATCTGTGAGATAATTTAGTAGAGGGAAAGATTAGAATGAATGGTTGTAGGTTTTAGGGTTCATTTTTTTTTTTTTTTTGGGTTATCTTGGAGTGAACACAAGGTGAGAAAGAAAGGGAGAAGAGAGGTTGATGGCATGGGTATTTAAGTCCAAAATATCGATGATGAAATTGTAATATTAACAATGTTTTTTAAATGTGTTCACTAGGAAAAAATGTATGCTTCTTTGGAAATTCCCAGAGCGTAAAGAGACTCTTTCAAGTATTTATTGTTTCTAGCCAATCTTTTCTTATAATTTTTTATTGACCTACAACTATACAAGTTTGATTATTGGTATTTATCAAAGAATGACAAATTAAAAGAGTAAAGTCACGATCAAAGAAAATATAAATGGAAGTGATATGAAAAAATATGGATGTTAGGACTTAAATGAAGATATATTGCTCTCAAAAAATGACTGGGAAAGGATCATTCATATGATCGATCTGTCGCGATTATCTTTTAGTTCATGTAACTTACCTCCAAATACTTGGAATAAAAGACTTAATTGTTATTGATGTAGAAACAAGAAAAGAAGATTTATTAAGAGATTCAAAAAAAAAAAAAAAAGATACTCGCTCTTGTAAACATGAGAAATAAAGATCAAATGGATTTTGGGGAATATGATTTAAATCATTATGCTCCTCAAATTTAAAAATTTATATATAAAAATAAGTTGCCACCTACCACTAATCTTGGAGAGAAGAAAGAGAACTAGCAAGTACTTGAGGCACGACGTGAACTCAACTATGCGCTCCTTGTATGCCAAACTTCCACATTCCTGAGAAATTCGAAATTAAGTTTTTTTTTTTTTTTTTTTTTTCAAATTAGACTTGTATTTCTCCTTAGTTATTTATTAGTATTCGCCAAAAAAAAAAAAAAAATAGTCTTGCTCTCCCTTACCGTTATCATTTAAAACTGAACAAATTACAGTAGGAAAAAGCAAAGATTACAAAAGATTTTCTCTTGTTAACAGAAAGAGGAAAAGAGCTAATGCCCTCTTATTTGTTTATGTAAGGCTTTCGGGGATAGCGATGGAAGGTACATCTTTTCTTCCGATGATATGAGTGCCGAGTTAGCATTTTTATTTTATTTTTTTTGTAATTCTTCTCAAGCAATTGATGATGAAGATCTCCCAATAGTCCCCTCTTTTTTTTCAGCCCTCTTGAGAGCTATTTATAGCCTTAAGGGAGGGCTATGGACTAGCGTTGCGCTAGTACATGCGCGAGATCATGACTAACCTCACTTCATCTTCGCACATCTTGGCGCTTCTTTAAATTTTTTCTATACACAAAACCTCTTCTAAAGTTTTTGAAATTTCATCATTAAGTGGTATCGAATTTCAAAATGCTTTAGACTTCTTTGGTCCAGGCAGTGCATTCCTCCTTCACAATTTTCATGGTGTATTACTGAATAGTTTGAAGATGTTTAGCTCTCTATCATGGGTACACTGTTGAACCTCTCGGAGAGCTCTATCAGACCATTGCAAGTAGCTGGCACACACATCCAATAGTAGTTTTGATGCTACTTGGTGAGATAGGCTATATTTCGGAGGTAGGAAATTCTACATTAGATGTAGGTGATGCTTATAATGCTTAATCATCTAGAAAATCTGAATTGAATATAAAACTATAAAAGGAAACACTCTATCATACAAGCTTTCTATCTATCGGACTCTAATAATTACATTTGTCATATGACACTAACATTAGACAAATTTGATGCATTGCATATGGTAATACGTATTTCTAATAACTGATAATAATGACCCAATCAATTCTGCAGTAATCTACATGTATATACCTTTGATTTCTCATTTTCGATTTTTGAGTTATAACTCTAGTATCAACTGACATTTATACTATATTATAATGGCCTCGTGTTCCTAACTAGTCCACATGTATCATAAATAACATGGGATTCATGAAAAAACTATTTGATGGATGAGAGTCATATCATATAAGGTTTTACGTGATTATAATAGGGAGACCAAGAACTTTCACTACAATGATTTTTGGTGATTCTAGGCTACTATCTAATTTTGAGTTCCAATGGGAGTATCATTTTTTTTTTATACGGAATCTGTTTTGAGTGCCTTAGAATATATCATGGCTCAGCACTTCAATCTGATGCCAGGTCTTCGTACTTTCTAGCACTTATATGATAACGAGAATTAACATTATCTTATTAATCAAACGAGTTTAAAATATCATCATAATTTCAATAACATATCTAATTTCTGATATCTGATAAAAGAATGTCACTAAAATCTATTACTCATATGTGTTCTAATATCTAACTTAAATATTATGCCAAGCTCATTCTATATCTAACACAATCCGCGACTAAGGCAAGCTTTCTATAATTAACTTACATATTTATGTATATCTGACTTAAGTGAGACTCACTGTTTATTTATATAATTCATGATTCATGCCATTATGATCTACATTAGCATAATATGTTCATAATCACATATTCTAAATACTTATATAGTACACATTTCCTTTTCTTTATGTATTACTTGTTGCACTCAATCCCCTGGGTTCATAATCCCGCTTTAGAAGATGTGGATAGAGAGCTCATCCTGTCCGAAAACCAGTACTTTTTCGAGTAAGCGGAAGAATAGTAACTGATCGTACCATCATCTGAAGATCTTTTGTACTTGTCGATTTATATTTTTTTTTTTTATCTGGGCACTATTTCATTGCTTTGCTCATTTGATTTTTCTATCATACTGTTCAAAGTAATGTGTCATGTTATGTAATCAATCCTTATGTAAATAAGAATATATTTTCAGTTTTCGACATATTATTTATGCATCTAAATATGATAGTAATTTTGCTTTTTCCAAGATCCTGTAATTATGAAGTTCTTATTTTAATTTTTTTGACCTAGTACATGCCTATTCGAGCGTGTACGATGATAATGCACTCCATTTCTTAATGCAGGTGAAAATGAGATGTTATAGAAATATCATGTTGCCTCTGCCGTCCATAGATAAATCTGTCCAGAATTGATAGCAGCAAAAATACGAAAAATGAAAGTATCAAACGTGTGTGCAAATTTGACTATTGCTCTCTAGCCAAACATTCCAATAAACAACCACCATAATAATCCTTGTATAATCTCTACAGTGTCTCCCAACTCCCAACCCTTGTCCATGCGGATAAAGATGAGAGTTTTAAGGAGCTTGGGATGCTAACATGTGCTGCTAGGGATGGAGGGTGGCCGCCACCAACCTTGTGTCTGATAGCTGATAAGGCCATAAGCGCATACACGAGTCAAGTTGTTGCATGACGATCCCATTCCCAATGCTCCGAATGTCAGGTTAGATTGAGATGAGCACAATCAGATAAAGATAGCAGTTTGAGCCCACTTCTTTAGGGATTCGAAGGGTTTATTGTGTCCGCATGGATGCGTACTGTATTCGGAGGATTACCTCAATACTAATTATAAGCCCTGCGACTCGGAGATATCTCAAAATGGGAATCATGAGCAACAGGCCGGGAAGGGAGTTTCTAGATGGGCACAGCTTATTTCCTAGTGAGCCCACTTTAAAAGTTCAACTTTTTTACCCTTTTGCCATTTATTTTTTTTCCAAAACTGTCCTCTAAAATTCCATCCGGGACTGCTAACCCGAATGAGGCAAACCCATCCGGGTTATCAGTCCCGGATGGAGTGGGCAGGTCCGGGCTAGCCAGCCCGGATCTGTGCAGTTGATCCGGGGCTGCTAGCCCGGATCAAATGCACTGATCCGGGCTGGCTAGTCCAGACAGAGTGCCAGAGCCCTAGCTTCTTGATCCGGGTTTACAGTCCCGGATCAACTAAAATTGATCCGGTTCTGTAAACCCGAATCAAGGATACAGGACTAGAGATGCCCTGATACGGTGCGTACAACTACGAATACAGAAGATAAATAATATATCCCAACAAATATAATTATTTGTTCGTGTTTCGTACACCCAATTTGGTATCAAAACACACAATATTAATAAATCATTCATAGCTTCAAAAACAAAGAATAACGGCAACAAAAATTCTACGTATCAACAATTCATTCATTATTTCAAAGATTTAATTGAAGAGTGATATCCAAAACTACAACTTGATATATAAAATATGTTCCTTGACTACAACTTCATTTACATTAAACTACAAAATAAAATCAATTTATGTTCCATGCTAACAACTTCATTTTTATGTTGACATGAACAATCATCGTAAGCTATAGTTTGAGGCTCAATTAAAAATAAAAAAAACCCAACAAATTCTAGATTCTTCGAGACTTCCGAGCGAGTTGCTTCTTTTTGGGTTGACGGCGTCTTACAGAGCTGGGACCTTCGGTGGGGGACTACGCTACTGTGTTAACATCAGCTTGTGTGCACCCGGTCTTGAATCTCATTCCTGAAATGATAACAAAGTAAGATATTTTAGATAAACAACTACTATGATAAAATTGAAATCAAAGTTATTATGTCTGACCTCATTCTTAGATATAAAGAAAGCAACGTGTGTTCTAACTAGAATCCATTATAGGCTTACTTGGATCTCGTTCTAATATTTGAAGGTATTCATATCCGAATCCAAAAATCATATTCATTCATATTCTTATATTTCCTACCCAACACCATTTAAGAAATTGGACTAGGCATATTAACAAGAGGAATTTCTTTACTAGCCTTATCCATCAATGCTTAGAAGAAAAAGCAAAAAACGATTGAAACAAGGGAACATAATTTGCATTAAATTTATAGAAATAGTCAAAAGTGCATGTGTGCACGCACGCACACACGGGACATTGTTTAATTGGACTAGTTATGATATATGTGATTTGCCGATTAGGATATAAAAACATTCTTGTAACAAAAGACCAGTGAGCCAAACCATCCCCAGCACACACTCCAAATATTTAGCAAAAAACCTCTCATAACTTGAACAATGACAAAAATAGAAAAAAAAAAAAAAAAAAAGGAGAGAAATCACAACATACCTATCGATAATCTTTCATTGAGATTATGTTGGAGTGGTAAATATGAGAGATGTTCAAAGCAACTTAATATTAAATAATCTTTCATTGCACTAGATAGAAGTGATACGAAGAGATATGGATGCTTGGGGCTTAAATGAAGACATATTGCTCAATAGGAATGAATGTAGAAGGATCATTGATCCGGTGTGATTCACTTTTGGTTCATGTAACCTACCCCAGTACTTGGGATGAAAGGCTTAGTTGTTGTTGTTGTCGTCGTCGTCATCTTCATCTTAATAAACAACTCTAAAATATGCAACATTAGATAGTTCCACATATTCTTCAAATCATGTGATTAATATGAACAAGTGCCCTGTTCTTGTACTTCAAAGACATTTGGAAGCTGGGTGAAATTTACTGAATTGTTAGTTAACTTATGCGCATATTTGCCAATTCTAGTACTTCCATAAATGCTTAACCTGGATTAATTCACTTCACTTATCCTCTTAAGTTTAACCTTCAGATATTATTTTATTTGTGAGCAAAGAAACTAATACGTACTATTTTTCTAACACTAGTAAATATGGTTGAACACTAAATTATGATGAGAATTATAATACAAAATAAATCATTGAAACCACATCGTATCAAGGCAGATCACTACATTAAATGATCAACCCTTCTACTCACCATAGTTAGCAATTAAACAACCTTCAACTAAATAATCTTTCGCGGCGAGGGCGAGGGTGGCGGCGAGAGCAAGCAGGGGCGGCGAGGGCGAGGGTGGCGGCGAGAGCAAGCAGGGGCGGCGAGGGCGAGCGGGGGCATGGGGGCCGTGGGCGGCGGCGAGGGCGAGCGGGGGCATGGGGGGCGTGGGCGGCGGCGAGGGCGAACAGGGGCAGGGGGATCGGAGAGAGAGAAGAGGAGAGGGGTAGTTAGGAAATATTGGTGTGCTCACTAGGAAAAACCCTCAATTTTCACAAGAGGGATGTGCTCACTAGGAAAAGTGGGCTCACTAGGAAAAAAACTGTGCCCATCTAGAAGTTCCCGCCAGGAAGGTGGAAATCCACTCTGTTCGGGATCAGATTGGGCCGCCAAACCAAAACAAGAAAAAAAAAAAACTGAGCCCACTTATCAAAACTCCACCAGACCAGCGACACTGACCACCCACAGACCCTCCCACGTCCCCATCATTGAGCTCATCACGTTAAGACATCTCAAGTCATTCTCCCCCTTTTTCCAATAATGAGACCTTTGCCCAACTCTCACACATTCCATCCAACCGACCGGGAAAGAGAAATCACATCTCTCTCTTTCTCTCTCCTCTCCTTCTCTTTATTATCTCTCAACTCTTCATCCAAAAACCAATCCAACTTGATCAATGGCCATCTGTTATGATGCTAGCACTAGCACTAGTGAAGCATCTCCTTCTCCTGTTAGGATCCAGGTTGTGCCAAGGCCAGTCTCTGATGGGCTACTTGTCAAGTTTTCCGACACGTCCGAATTCGACTTCGAGTACGAGAGGAGCGGCCTCTGGTCGCCGCCGGTCCCCGTTCCCCGAAGCAACGCCTTGTCGCTGCCGGATTTTACGCCGTCCGACGATGATGAATTGCCTTCTGAGAAGAAGCAGCAGCAGACATCAAGGAGGAGGAGGCATAGGGTCAGTTTACATGTACGTAAAATCTAACTATGCTTCTTTCCTCTCTCTCTAGTTAGTAGTTAATAAAAAATGAAGGATTTTTTTGAGATTTTGTTACTTAATTGCAGGTTGTTTGGTGCTCATGACAATGATGAAGTAGATAACACATGAGATGAGAGGCTGTAATCTCCTTTTTTTTTTAATTTTTTTTTTTTTAAAATAAATCCATCTTTACATCTAGGAAAGGGGGAAATTCTATGTCAGCACACCATTTCCTTAGTGGGCACTCTTTTTGAGATGTAAAAAATTACAAATTTGTCATTTCTTTTTGTGATCATAATTTTTTATTCCCAAGTTATATTAAACCCTTTTATGAGCTAATTTTCGAACAGCATGGAAAAGGATAATGTTTGTATGGATGAGAAAGGTGGGCTCACTGTGCAAAGTGGCGTGCTCTGTGCAAAGTGGCGTGCTCTAACAGAACCATGGAAAGGTGTAATTAGTATTGTCACAGTTTGGTGGTGGGTATGTGCCAAGTTATTATGTGCCTTGTGGTTCCATTACCTGACATATGATAGTTGTCAGGTGTCAAATAATTATTTCTCTGTCTTCAATGTTGATTGTGGTTGTGGTATCTCAATAATTATTGGATTTTTTTTTTTGTTAAATTTTTTTTGTGCTCAACCGCTCTAGGATATTTCATTCATCATGCTTCTCCAGCTTTGTTGTCCCAAAATAATACTAAATTAGAAATAATTGGCTTGTTTGTTTGAAGGTTATATGGACATCCATAGCATCCTACCAAATACCAGAGGAAGGCCTCAGTAATTAATTTGTTTAGCCAGCCACCTGTCCCAATATTAATTTGTATGCACTTTTTATTTAATAGCTGTTTTTAGGATTTTTTTTTTTTAGTTGTTATTTCTATGTAAGTTCCTCGGTTTTTTTTGTTTGTTAATTTCTATTTAATAGAATATGGAAGGCATTAGTCTATTGTTTATGCTAAAAAAAAATTTAATTTGTAAATCTTTATCATTAGATTTTAAAGCATAAGCAACACCAGTTATTATTAGTATTAATTTAGCTATCTCCCTGTAGTTGTCTCCTTTGGATCACGTTTGAAAGCTGAAACTTACGTGACCACTAATGGTCTCAGGAATCAGGCAATTTATGTGACCTTCAACCTAGAAGGCAGAATACTTCAGCGAAGCGAAATACCTGAGTTTTGCAGCACAAGAACATAGAACTACATTCCTTCAAAAACTTGTTATTGGATTGTTCAGGAATCAAGAATATGAATCTTAAGTACTCTCATCATCTCATGTAGTGAAGTATAAGTTTCATATACATTGGAGTAAAGTCTAAGTCCGGCAATCGAGCCACCCTTCAAGGGCAACTGATCCATACATCAAACAAAAACTTATAAGGCCGAGTTCTTCATCTCCGATCAACCTGGATACTCACACCGCTCTGCGGGCAGAAAGACCATGCTGATCTTTAAATACATGCCCAATAAGGAACACATATTGTATGTAATAACTACATCACCTTGTGAAGGATCTTCATTCTTTATAAATTCAGATGGTTGAGGAAGCTCCCATCTGAAGATGCTAGATGCATTAGTTGAACTTCCATAACGACATTGTAAAGGGAAATCGTGTAGTTGCTCAGAATTCATGGTCTTGAAATATATATCGTAATCCTTTTGACAAGGAGGGTTGAAGGGTCCACCACGAAAGGTTCACTAAATGGAACAGTACTTTTAACCTGATGACAATTCAACAAAAGAGACAATTAGATCACCATTTGAAAAATCATTTGCGTGCTAAATTCTGTTTATCCAAATAAGGAGATAACTCACATGGTTGACAATTATTATTTTATATTGCTTGCTACTAGTATGCATATTACAATGCTTATAGTTGGATATCGACTATCCTAACTAAAATTAAAGATTAAAAGATTAATTCAATGCCAAAATTTTCCTCTACCAGATATAAGAACAAGCTTGGCGATAATAGGAGAAAACCATGTTACAAGCAATAGAGCGCGTAAGTCGGCTGCATGTGCATAAGGTGGAGTTATAGTTGATGATAAAAGAAAAAAAAACGAGTTATTTCCAGAAGAAATTGGTTAGTTTCACTGGAGGATAAAAAGAGATGATTAATAACATTAAAGAGATAAAATAATTGCCTGATTAGTCAGGCTCCTTGCAGAAGAGGTGAATATGGGCGTTACTGGTGATCATGAATCTTGTCAGAGGGCAAAAGGGTATAAAGGAGATTTCCAATCTATAGAAGCAGAGATTGGGGGTATCCTAAAGTAATCTAGCTATTATTATTATTATTTATTATTATTATTGTTTTTTTCAATCGCAAGTCATGTGCATTAGCACACTCCTAAATTATTAAGGCTCAAGAGCCTTCACATGTTAGAGAAGCCATCTTTCCATGTCCAATGACTGATGGATTTTCAACTGTCTGCAGAGCTGAGAAGCCCAGATTTTATGTATTTCTATAGAGCAGTAATACAGGCCGGAAACTAGATTAGAATTTGGTGGTGGACATTGGGGATTTTGGTGGAGTTGGGGAAGAACAAATTAGGGTTTTATGGGAATTTGAGCAAAATTGGGAATAAATAAAAGATAAAGATGAATTTAAGTCTTGTAGATGAATTTAAG
This sequence comes from Dracaena cambodiana, assembly GCA_036321105.1. Classification (NCBI taxonomy): domain Eukaryota; kingdom Viridiplantae; phylum Streptophyta; class Magnoliopsida; order Asparagales; family Asparagaceae; genus Dracaena; species Dracaena cambodiana. The sequence continues at coordinate 34,889,923 of JAYEPQ010000013.1, forward strand.
TCTCGTACCATAGTGATCTCTCATCTACTCACAATAAATCCATGATAAAAGATTTAATTTTGTTTAGCAAATCACCGTGCTAAGAACAAAAAAGGGTTTTAATTTCTACATCTCATTCTCTGTTTGCAAATTCTGTTTATAGGCCCGACTATTAAAAAGCAACCAAACTCTAGTAAAATTCCTTACATAACACCAAATCTAAGAAGATATTTAACAATAAAACTCAAATCAAATAAAATTCTTAATCAAATCGGGGCCTTTGTTATCCCCATCAAGTAGTTTGTTATTGATAGTCGTTTCGAAAATAAAAAACATTCCCATTGTTAGACGACTTAGCAATGAAAAAGAATTAGTAACTTCTATTTAGTCCCTTGGAAAAGCATTCATCTTCTTCACTAGGATTCCCTGATTGTTGATATGTCATCTTCCACAAACTAGTTGTACCAACTCAAGATTCAAGAAAGTACCTCCATTATGGTAGAAAATAGGCATCCAACCCTCAGTTTTGTTGCAACTTTGTTTAGATAGATTAGGAAAATACATTAGGTAACCAATAAAATACAAAACAAATAAAAATAAGAGAATTAGAATCTTAGATCATGTTTCAAGATTGTATCTCTTAACAATCATAATATATCATGCTAACTATTATTGACAGGAACCATTTTGTAAAAGATTCCCTATATTATTTTGTAAGTACTATGACCTTACCCACAATATTTACAGAATATATCACAACCTCTTAAGTATTTTGGACGCACCATATTTGAAGGGATACTTTTTTAAACAACTGCACTTTGTTTTATTATAAATCCAAGAAACAGAGTATTTTCACCTCAAAGGTCTTCTCACATGCATATGGGTTTCCCACAGCTGCAACGTACATCTGTGCAACCTGTAATCAAATATAACTTCAATGTGCTCTTCTTTCTTAGTTAAGAAGAACTTGCTGACCATGTTACCTCAATGATAATAACCAAAATATTAGAATTCTACGAACACATAAAACGCCAAGGGGGCTCTTGTTACTGTTATAATGTCTCCTTGGTCAAATATGAGATCAGCTGCAGGCTCTTCAGTTCACGCACAGGGTCTGATTATGGTTTAAGGAATCCCAATTTGCTGTATCAAATCTCCCCCCTGTCATGTAAAATGCGGTGCATATGGACATTAATAAATTGGCTAATAAAATCATCTAAACCAAGAACGTTTAGAATTATCCTATTGCACAAGGTTGCTTACATCAGATGACAAAACACACCGCAACATATACAACGCAAATATTGACAATGACTTGCTTTCCGGTTTTGGATTGCATGCCCATCCAATAAATAAAGAATTGTATCTGCATTATTCAAGTGGGAAGAATAGGCATTCATTAAGGTAAGAAGCTACTAAGGTTGCCCCTTGTAATCTACAGACAGATGATGTATGGATAATGTACCCCGATTATTTTAAATGCAAAATGGAAACATGAAAATCATTTTTCAGCAAATTCTGTCTGGTTACTGACGTTGTCAAGAAATGTGCTTCTACTGATTGTGCTGTTGCTTGCAGAAACACTTGCAGCTGTTGCTTGTAGAAACACTTGCAACCTTCACATGGGACCCACATGACATTAGAGACGTGGTATTTGGGAAACATATAACAGACAAACTTATTCATATATAATCTGGTCAAAAGATTTGACTTAACTAACAGCAGTTTTTATGCAAGAAAACAAAGAGACTACATGTAATGACCCAAAACTTTTACATTTCCAACAGCAATTTATTTAATACTGACCATATCGGTCCGGGAAGCCGAATATCAATATCGATATACTACTGAGTAAATTTAATATATTTTGTATTCTAATTATCAGATGAGCCTAGAAATTTGATAGACATGTTCGTTTCATTTTTCCATATTTTTGGTTTTTTTTTTGAAATTTTCTAGACAACCACTTAAAATAATATTACTTTAATCACCGGTAAATCTTATACATATTTTGAGTCTCTTCTTTTGACTAGTAAAATCAATTTTGACTTTATTTGGATTTGTTTAATTAGAGTTTATAAGCTTAACTAACTCTAATATCCTATTATTACTAGCCATTTGTATAAAATCTATTTTATCTTTATTCACCCATACCTCCCATACCCCATATCCCTAAATTGTGGATCTCAATCTCTCCCATGCTATTGGATTGAACTGAAAATAAAGGGAGAAAGACTTTTTCTGTCTAATTTTCCTCTTAAAAACTCTCTCAATTTTTCTCTCTTCTATATCCTCATCTTAGATATGGATTTTTTGAAGAAAACATAAAGTTTTCAAACTTTCTCAACCTCTAAAATCCAATATCTTCACTCTTATCATCATCCTCTCGCTCAAGAATACAAGGCAAGTACAATAACATCCACTATTAAGATATTTTTGTAATTAAAATATTTTATAGTTAATTTATAATTAATTTATTTAATCTATTTAAACTTAGAAAGATGATATTTTTATACAAAAATCTCTATGATTATTCTAAATATAAAATTATGATTTTTACACTTTATTATATATTTATGTATCAAATTTATGATTTTATTTATGGACTCTCATGCTTAAACTACAAGTTGTAAATTTAAACTATATGTTCTATTTTTAAATTATAAAGATGCTGCTTTTATAAATGTTCATCATATTTAGATATAAATTCAAATTTTCCATACAAGTTCATGTTTAATGCAATGATTTTAAATTATTTTCCACTTGTCATTAGATTCTATATAATATGTGTATGTTTATTCATAATCATATTTTAAAGAGCGAGTTTTATATGAGTTTTTACAATTAATTTTTTAAGATATTATTTCTTTTATACAAGCTATTACGTTAGGTCATAATCCTTTTTATATTAATCCATATTTACTTGAAAAATATATATATTTGTAAGATTCAACAAATTTGCTACTTTCCATACTATGAAATCATATTAGAATTTGGAAAATTCACATATTGTTAAAGTAATAGTCATATAATAGTATTGAGCCTATTTAATTCTCATTCTTACACCTTATTACCCATTTACCTAATATGTGTCTATATGCATAATTATATATGTGTGTGATTTCCATACATGATCATAATTTCCATAGCACTCATTATAACATTCTACAACTCCATCATACTTGCCTTTAACATATATACTAGTTACTTGTACAAGATATATGAAAATATATCGGATTATCCTAATTGATACTTAGACATGTCTTGATAATGCCATGAATCATGACTTGTTAACTTGATTTTGACATGGATCGTGTCTTGCTCATTGCTTGGATATCTATTAGATGAAAGACATGTTATGTATGTAATTTTGACTCGATTGGTTCATCATATTCTGGACTGATTTACATGTATTATAACTTAAACCTAGGATTATGGGTGAACTAAAGGGTGGACTAATACCATATCGTGAAACCTTTAGAATAGGTTGTACAACCGAAATAGGGACCTATCCGGAGGCATGCCCAGATAGTACTGAGCCATCATCTCTTATTTAGTTTAAATTAATGGGACGACCGATTACTCAAAAGTGCTCAGCACCAGGCTGGTTTAGTGCCAGCATCTTAATCGGGTTCCGGGGGTATACACGGGTAGTTTCACGATACGAGTCTCTTTCTTTACCAATTAGTTTGAAAATAAAATAAAGTAAGATAAACTTGGACTTGATATGCATGTGTGTCCGTACTTGATATTATTACTTGATCATTTACTGTTTTCCATACATACACAAACTTTTATGTTCACATTCATACTTATTAGTTTATTTTGCATACTCCCTAGCTTTTATTATTTCACTTGTCGGGTTTGACCCTGAGCTCCACACGCTCAGGTACCGAAGACGTGAGTGAGGATCTGCCATTGCATGACCCATACTTTCTGGTGCAGGCCGTGTAATAGTAAATTTTTAGGCCTCTACTTTTGTATTTTTGCATTTGATATGTATCACTCTTTTGAGGGTTTAGTTCCCAACTTTTGTATCAGTACTGTACATATTGCTTGCTGTTTAGACATGTTGTATATCTTTTTTTATATGACAGTAAACTAACTTCCAATATTCAGGTAGATGACTACAAATTGAACCATTATCTTCTCTAAAAACACAAGAAAAATCCTCTATAAAATCATTTTTCTATCTCCCTACAAGTGTATACTTCCATAGATATCTTTGTATGCTGGTGGGTTTATATTAATATTATCATAAATTGCTTGCGCATTTTTCTTTATTGGTTAAGCCCTTGGGCTAGTGAATCTTCCACTATTTGAGAAGCAAGTATTCAGTATGTCAATATTTGCGCCCTACCCTTCCAATAGACAAGACAATCCTCTTACTTGACAGTTGGCACCTTTATATTCCAACCTCATTCATCTAAACACTAAGTACCGATATCCTCTAAAAGTTTATCTCAAATAGACTGTCAGTTCACCACTTAGAACATGCACACGTCAGTTCATCCTAGAAACAAACAGGGCTTTAGCATTCCAGGCCATGAAGTCTCAAATACATATCAGAAATGATTAATGTAAAACATCTCACTCCCTTACCATATCATCGGCAGCTGAGCCAAGGGATCCAGAAACATGATAAATAGAAGTCTGTCCAAGGAATTCATCCATGATGAATTGATGATCCCTCGATCAAGATTTAGGACGAAGGTACTGCTTTTGCATCACTTGATAAGTATGCTCAAATTTGAGATCTCATATGTCGATCTAGACCTGTTCATGGATTACGATATAAAAATAACCATTCCTAAACACTCATTAAAAGAGATATGGCATAATCAAATGAAAGAACCAGAAAAAGAGAGAGAAAAAGTTGAAGGACCAATATGGATGGGAGGGTGAAAGGTTATGCTCACACGAATCCATTTTCAGACGATAAAGATGAGAAAAACTACAGCAAAAAAAATAATGTTTTCATGTTGATCTAAACACCTGAGAGAATAATAATGTAGATATATGTAGATACGGAAGATGGAAAAAAAGATTCCAGAAATTTAAATTTAGTTTTGAGCTGTAAATCAATAGATCATAATTCATGAATTAGTCCTTCATTTTTATGGACATGTCTCTAAAAATATTTTAACCAAATTTTGGTATCTGTAGTCAATTTAATAATCATTTTGTCCATCTCATTTCAATAAGGCAGATTCATTGGAAACAAGGAATAAGTACCTTTAAGTCCAAACAAAAGTTTCCTTTCACGAAGTCTAGTTTTACACTTTACAGCATGATCCGATTTTGCATTCCCATATACTCTACATTTCAGGTTAATCTCCTTTAATCTAATAAGAATAAGAAAAACTAACATAGAATGGTAGGGAAATTAGGGCTTGTGGTAAAGAATTAAAGAAGAAATTGGGGATTTGGAGAATAAATTAGGATTTTGGATCTCACATTAAGGCGAATCACACGTACACTCTCTCATGAATCACTCCAGGGGAAGGTTTAGCAGAAGAAAACTTATGCTCTCAATTTTCTCTATATCAATTTCAGCTTAAAAATAGAGTTTTACAATAACAAATCCTACGTGCAAAAAGATAAAAATAATTTTTTTTGAAATCCTAACTAAATTCTTAGTCCAATTTTATTTCTAATCTAGGTAAATTTGATCTTTATTTGTTTCTATCAAAAACAGATAAATAAGATGCAGGATTAGCCAATCAAATGCTAAATAGTCTGGTTTATACATAAAAGTGGAGATTGGTTATACAACTTGGGTTCAAAGAATTTGATCAATGCAACAAACTAGACATAATTATTTGTCTGGCTAATCCACTGATAAGTTCAAGAATCACGTGGCTAACAAAAGCAGGCAATTTCTACGCTTGTAAAGTTGGGAGAGTTATTGCATATAACCTACTTGGCTATACTTCGCCCAATCAGGAGTATCTGCTTCCTTTGGACCAACAATCACAGATACTGCATTGGTTACTTTCTTTACTCCTCTGAAAAACCCCTGGGAGGTACTGTTTCCTCTTTAGGAATGGCCATGTCAATCTGATATATTGAAAAAAATGACTGTTAGAATTTAATCCATGCTTGTTAGACAGAAAGATAATGTTGACTAGCTATTGAGGCGACTAACAGGCTCTCGTATTTTCCACCATGCTTTGCCACCAGACGTCTTAATTTTACTGCTTCACATACAGCACTTAAGGTCAAACAGGAAGGTTTCACAATACATATTCCGAAGGATTTCCTAGAGAGACCGTAGGGCAATTTGGTGAAGCCTTTTCTTGCCCGTAGTTGCATTGCCACAAATTTGGCACCAACAGACTGAAGAGAGGTGGCCCTAGAACCTGTTGACAAAGAAAAATCGTAATGATCTGCATATCAAGCTAAATAGAAGTTGGTTTGGAGAATTTTGCAGCACAGCTAAAATGCGGCCCTCATTGGGTCGTGTTTCAAATCTGCAGTACTAAGAGAGAGACTGAATCTCTCTCATTTGGGTCTTGTTTCCACCTAATTTAAACTCCTTATTTCTATTTCCCCATAACAAGTAAGCCCTTGGGTAAGCTGGATCGCTAGAACTTAGGTGGCATGTTACACTGCTTGAAGTCAACTTGGGCTCAATGCTAGACTGCTTTTAAGTTAGATACTCCTCTTTCCATTCTTATAATCTTTGATCGCATCATCATTCTCTTTGATTATATATAAGATTCCCAATGTCATGTATAAATGATAGCTATGACTATAAATCTTATTAATTTTATCTCAATTGAAAATTAAGTCAACAATTAGATTTTTCATTCTTGTATTCTTGTGCTTGTTTATGTACTAGTTTACTTCTCTTCTAAGTAGGAAAAGTGCTCGTGTAGTCTTTATACACTATGTACTGTGTTTCATCAGCTCATTTAATGGAACATGGGGTTATATTCCCATTGTCTTTTCTCAAAAGGAAAAAAAAAAAAAGATTTTGCAGATTTTTGATTATTCAAATAATCAATATTTACATTAAAAAGGGTTTATAACCTTAGGATGTTAGCCTTTGGGATGAAACAAAACAATTTCATTCATTTGCCCATCTGGCCAAAGTGGAAGAATGGAAGAACCATTTTATTTGGATATCTCAGCACAACACAGATTTCAAGAATTCCAAATAACATCTAAATTTGCAAAATTCATGGAAAGAAGCAACACGAACGCCAAATTATTGATAGATTGCAATCCCCACAAGGCCAACAATTTTAACAGAAATTAATACACAAATTATTTTAAAAAAAGGAAATTTACCTGCGCAGTGTGGTATGTAGAAACTTTCACAGGAGGGCAGCAGCACTCCATTCCCCAACCAAACGAGGAAGCTCGAAAGATAGACAAATTTCTGGAGAAATTGAGCTCATAAATACAACTCCCACTTTCCCATGCCCGTTCACGACTCCTCATTTAACCAAAACCCAACAACAAATCCAAACAAGACACGCCCCAATGGGCAATGGCTGATAGCTTAGCTTGATCCATCGGTTAAGATCACTGCTCTGCAGGAACACCAGAACAAACTCCTCCAGGCTCCAGTCCTCCGAGAACCAACCCATTGCCTCCGCTTCCCTCGCGCTAACCAATGGCCAAATCACCGGTCAAGATCTCGCCTTTTCGCCTCACCTCCCTCCTCCGCCTCGAGAAAAACCCTAATGTCGCCCTCGACCTCTTCAAAAACCCTAACCCAGGCTCCCAACCCTCGAAGCCCTTCCGCTACAGCGCCAGATCCTACGACCTCATCATCTGCAAGCTTGGCCGATCCAAGCGATTTCAGGATATGGAGCAGATCCTCGAGCAAATGATCCACGAGACAAGATTCGTCCCTAAGAAGCTCTCTTCTGCCACGTCATCTCCTTCTACGGCCGGGCCCACATGTCCGGCCCCGCCGTCAGCACCTTCCACGGGATCCCATTGTCAGGAACTGGAGAGCTGGGTTCTTCAGTTTGATGGGTTCAAGGGAGGAAGCAGATGGAGCGAAGGAGGAAGGAGAACTTAATTTCGGGCGAACGGTTTTACTCTCTCTGTACCCGATGCGACCCGAAGATTAATAAGAAGGATTGGGGAACTTCTAAAGGGGCACAAGATTTTTCCCAGTGAGCCCAGTATAAGTTAAGAAAAAAAAAGAATTCCTTAGTGAGCACATATTTATTCCCAAAATACCCTTCTACTATATCTCTCATCTCTCTCTCTCCTGAATCTCAGTCCGAATTTTCCCTGCTCTCCTCTCTTCTCCTTCCCAACCCCCCCTCCGCCGCTCTCTTCTCCTTCCCAACCCCCCCCCACGCCGCCGCCACCACCTCCGCTCCAACCCAGCTCCTCCCGACCCCACCCAGCTCCGCCCGCCCCCAAATCCTCCGCTCTTACCCCCTCCGTCCCACCCATCTCCGTCCGACCCAACCCAGCTCCGCCCGCCCCTACCCCCTCCGCCCCCACCCGCCTCCGCCCGCCCCCACATCCTCCTCCGCCCCCACCCGGCTCCGCCCGACCCACACTCTCCGCCCGCCCCCACATCCTCTGCCCCTACCCCCTCCCCCCCACCCACCTCCGCCCGGCCCCCCCACCCTCCGCCCCAACACGCTCCGCCCCCACCCGCCGCTGCCACACCCCCACCGTCTGCCTCCAGTGTCCGCTGCCACACCCCAACTCTCAGCTACCTGATTTCTTCTCGGTTCAGGATTTTTGAGCTCTACTGTAAGTCTCTTTTAATTTAAATTTAATTTTGTTTTATTTTTTTTATTCTTATATGCTTTGTAACTGTCTTGAAAACTGAAAACTTCTTGTATGGTTCGATAATAATTTACATTCGGAAAATTCTAAACGAGTACAATTTTTTTGTTAATTTTGTTTATTTAATATTTAGATTATAATTACGAAAAAAGTATAATATTGTAATCGTAGTTGTAAAATTTGCGAAACAAGTAGTTATTTTCTAATTGTAGGTGTTAATATTAAAATTTAATAATTAATTTAGAAGTTGAAAATAAATAGATAAAATATTATATTTGCAACAAATTATACTTTATTATTACTTATTTGCTCATTGAAAATTTATTGCTTTGATAAAATGTTTCTATAAATGAAATATCTTTGTGTTGCATAGATGGATCCGTTACTTAGAATATTATTCCTAATTATTACGAGAGTAATAGGTTTTAGCCTAGTTAATATTATGATACTGTCGCTAGCAAATAGTAATTCAACAGCAAAAAACCCAATTTTTACTATATTAATTGATACTTGATACTTACATTTTATTAGATTTTTATTATGGTAAATCTCAACATTATACATCCTTATCTAAATGTTAGTTCTTGAAAATGTCATCATACATTGTTTATTACATCATTTGTTTATTACATCATTTGAGTTTTTACTATGATAAATCAAGTTATTAGAACATGGAATCAAAACTATCAAATTGACTTATTTTATTAATAGAGATTATTTTATAGTGGTGGATGGTTCGTATTATCATTATCATTATCTTATTATTGTTATTTTAATTTATTAGATTATATCATGTTAAATCTAATTATAAAAAATATGAAAATTAAATACATTGAATTGATATTGTTTATCGTTAAGATTGCATGCAATGGCGTATAGACATAGTTATTACATTATTAACTTGAAAATTGAATATTATCACCTTTAGCATTAATCTAAGAGATTGATAATATGGATAATAGAATAATTAGATATTGGGAAATACCAAACTAAAAAGAGGTGCACATTGAAATGATGTATTGCCATTGTTATTAGAGATGAGATAAGCTCTATCTATGTTATTCATGATTATGTCTCCCAGGTGCTTACAAGATGGATGATGGCCATATCATTCTTAACTCTATTTTCTCGGGTGATTACTTGCGCAAGGGGATAAGACATTCAAGAAGCGATCTGGATTGTTATTTACTGCACTTGCGAAGATCAAAGCCGTGCTAACCGGTTGCAGTCAATTTGAAGAAAAACCACCACAAGAGCAAGAAAAGGAACCGACACCAGATCAATCTACTCCTAATGCACCCGATACGGCAATTATGACTCGAACCAGAAGCAGACGTAATCCCTCGAGAAAAAACAAGGAGACAGTGATCATTGCACGAGTTATGTAATGATATGGATAATGTATGTAACTTGAAGTGGCCGGTGTAAAATTATTTCTTTCAAACATATCAAGTTATGTTGAATTTATGGTTTTTTCTATGTAATGATCTCTCTTGTTCGGTTTTTCTCGTTTTAATATAAACACTATTTCATTGTATTATAGTTGTGTCGAAATATCTATGTATCGGAGTATCCATGTTTCATTATATCATTATTTCGGTGTATCATGAGTATCTGTGTATTTGTGTATCAGCAATATCATTATATTTTCGTATCTGGAGTATCATTGTATGTCGGTGTATCATTATAATCCACTGATTGATGTATCAGTGTATCAATGGGGTTGGTGATGTGTATCCGTATTTAATTGTATGTTTTCTTCCTTCCCTGCCTAAATTCCAAAAATAATATATAAATACGTAATAATAAAAGTCCATACACTGCCGTTACTTTCATTACAACTAAATATATCAATTAACCACTGGAATATTCATAGGCCGAGTTGATGGCCACTGTTCGGGATGGCAGTCCGAAAGAACGGGATTCGTTCGGACTGACAGTCCGAACGAAACCCCGCTGTTCGGACTGACAGTCCGAACAGCGGGGGATCGTTCGGACTGTAAGTCCGAACGATCCTAATTCATTCGGACTTACAGTCCGAACGACACCCTGCTGTTCGGACTTACAGTCCGAACGAGCTAAAAAAAATTCTGCGCGTGAGGGAAGAAGGGCAATATAGGAATTTTTTTTTAGGGCAAACTTGATATTTATACTGAACTTTAACTGGGCTCACTAGGAAAAAACTTGTGCCCATTTAGAAGTTCCCGAAGGATTGTGCAGACGGATGGGTTTTTCATTTAGAAATCTGACCCGACCCGATTGTGAAGACAGCTATAACTGACTAAGGGCATTCATGTAAATATTTGAGGAATGGACCTGCTACCTGTATAAATGGGAAGAATTCTTGTAATAAAGGATCTGAATAATATCTCTCAATTCTCTGCTCAAATTCTATCTCTCTATTTCTCTGTTCGCTGTCTCTTTCTTCTCCTTCTTCTTCCCCTCACTTGTGCAGTATTTCCCTCTCTCACTCAAGAACCCATCAAGGTTGCAGCCATGGTTAACACCAGGAACACCCTCTCCGGCAAGGATGCTGAAGTTGCTGATAAAGGTATCAGAGTGCGGTTCGATGCAGAAGGTATATTTGAAGAAAAGGAGCAAAAAAAGAATTCGATCATTGAGGAGGTTGAGTTCTTGAAGGGAGTTATCTCGGAGCAGTCTCAAGAATTTAATGAATTGAAAATGTTGATGAAGAAGATGGATGCTGACAGGTCGTTAGACAAAGAGGAGATGAAGAACTTGATTCTTGATTTGCAGTCAAGATCAAAATCTGATGAGGTAAATCTTTCAAATCCTTCTTCAGCTGACAAAAGGAAAAAGCCACTTCTATCTACACCTCCTCCTAAGCAAAATGACGATAGAGATAAACCCTTGCTTCCTACACCACCTCATCCAGGAAAGAATTCCTTGCCCTTATCTTCAGATTCTCAAGATTCTGTAAAAAGTTTGGGAGGAATCCAATTTTCTAGACCTAGACCTGATTTCCCTCTCTTTAAAGGCAAAGAGGTGCAAAGTTGGTTGTATCGTGTAGAGCAATTGTTGGAATTCTTTGAAATCAATGAAGAGGCTAGGGTAAGAATGGCAGCTCTCTATTTGGATGATGGCCCTCTCAATTGGTATAGATGGATAGTGAGGAAGAAGGGTAAAGCTTTATCTTGGGAAGAATTTGAGAAGGGACTTCTATCAAAATATGATCACAATAAAACAAAAAGTTATGTTGGTGATCTAACTAAACTTCGTCAAGAAGGTGCTTATAGGGATTATATGATGGAATTTATCAGGCTTTCTCATCATGTGCATAGTTTATCAGAAGAATTTTTGGCTGAATGCTTTATTAGTGGCCTATGTGATTCTATTAAATTTGAGCTGATGGCTAAGCAGCCAAGAACCATTGAAGAAGCAATGAGATTGGCCCAATTAGAAGAGGACAAGAATTTTTCTATCAAGAAGAGTGGGAAATTCATGAAGAATCTAGGTTCATACTCCACTGCAACAGTAAAACCTGGATCAAAACCAGGTTCTGCACCAGGTTCAGCAGGTTCTGCAGCAAAAACTGCATCTGATACTGCTGGTAATGGAAATTTTGTTAAAAAATTAAGCAATCTGGAATATAAGGAGAGGAGGGAAAAAGGGCTATGCTTTCACTGTGATGAAAAGTTTACTCCTGGTCATAAATGTAAGAATCAGAGGGTAATGCAATTGCAGATTGTAGCAGATGAAGAACTGGATATTCCTAAAACTCAAGAAGAAGATCAGTTAGAGAATAATCAAATGACTTTATCTCTTGATACAATTGAAGAAATTACTGGGATTAGTTCTATCAGATTAGTAGGAAAAGTCAATGGCAGGGAAGTGGGATTCTTGATTGATACAGGAGCAACTCATAATTTTGTAGATCCAGTAACTGCAGAAAGGCTGAATTTGAAAAGTGAGGAAATTCAAGAATTCAAGATCAAGGTTGCGGGAGGAGAGAAGTTTGCAGGAACCAATTGTTGCAAGAATGTCAGAATATGTATTCAAGGGACTGAAACTGTGACTGATATACTGATTGCACCCCTTGCTGACACTCAGATCATTTTAGGCACAGTTTGGTTGCAAAGTTTGGATCCAACACTATAGAATTTCAGTAGCCATACACTGAAGTTTTGGAAGCAAGGAAGACATATTATTTTGAAGGGAAGATTACCTACAAAAGTGGAAGTTATTGATAGAAGCCAATGTGAGAAGGTGTTACAGGTCAAGGGGTTAGCATATGCAGTTCAGGTGATGTCTGCAGAAGGAAATGTAGACACTAAAAATAAGTAAATAAAATTAAAAAAATAAATAAATAAATAAATATTTATATATATATATATATGGAAACCACGATGGGAGAACCCGAGGGTGCAACCCCGAAAGAGTTCTCGCGGGTTGCTACCTGTAGGAGACTCCCACGGGATCTCCCGCGGGTTGCATCCCGCGGGAGCCTCCCGCGGGTTGTTGCCACCCGCGAGAGAGATCCCGCGGGTGCCAATCCGCGGGAGCTCCCGTGGGTTGGAACCCGCGGGAGAGATCCCGTAGATGCCAACCGCGGGTTGTTTTTCGTATTTTTTTCATTTTCGTTGCTAATATTTCGTGATCCGGTTTTTCAGGAAGAGATCGATCCGGATTTCAAATCCTCTCAGTCTATAAAATACAAGATTGGATTCGAGAAAGGGACCCTCGAGGGGGCTAGCAGAGCGATTCTTTACAGAGAGTTGAGAGAGATCACAAGGAGCGGGTTTTCTTCGAGAGCTCACAGATCCCCTTCCAAGTTGGATAGTCAACGGAGGCAGCAGCAAGACTCCACCGCCACCCGAACCCACGAAGAAAAGGGAATCTACTAACATTCCCGTTCTTGTGACTCCTATTTCCTTTTTGTAATCTTAATTCTCATTGTAATCAAGTAATTTTGCAATGGAATCAAAGATGCAATTTTCGGGCATACAAGAACTGGCGACCACAGTGGGAGCCTCTCTATTCACTACAGAGAACGTCGTGGCGCAGTCCGACTTGGCACCCATCGGATCTATTGTCGAAATGCTGATCGTAGAAATCGATCAGCAAAAATACGAGGAATTTCTCTCTTCCTCTGATTCGGAGCCCAGGCGTCATCGTCGGGCTATGATGAACAAAGGTGAGGTGTCATCGCCCACCGAAAAGAAAAAGGCGTTATCGCCTATTAAAACTTATGAGGCGTCATCGCCCGTTAAAACTGACTCTGTCAGAAAATATGTGGCGTCATCACCTACTCCTAAGTTGAACCAAACTCTCACCCGCTCTCAGAAAAGAAACCTAAGGCGTAAAACCCAACGGGACCGCCTCAACAGTGCCTCTGGAAAATTACAGTCAGAAAATCCAGCCTAGGAAACAATCCTGACACAGGCAATATCAGGAAAGAAAAAATCCAAAAATGAAAATCCGCAAGCAGAACTGCAGATTGCACCGCACGGGGGCAATCCCGGAGTTGCAACCGCGGGTGCAAACCCGCGGTTCCAACCTCAGGTTGCACCCCGCGGGGGCAACCCTGCGGTTGCAACCGCAGGTGCAAACCCGCGGTTCCAACCGCGGGTTGCACCCCGCTACCTCGGGTTTGCAACCGCGGGTGCAAACCCGCGATTTCAACCGCGGGCTGCACATCACGGGTTGCAACCTGCGAGTTGCACTCCACAAAAAAAATCAGGGGTTGGTTCTGGTGTCTATTCGGGCACACGCACAGTGAGCACACAGCGCACACCTAACTTTTTGGTTACTCTCTCAGATGTACCATCCCGTTCCTCTTCAAACAAATATAAGGATGTGCTCATGCACTCACCTGAGGAGATGTCTTCAAGTTTCTCTTCGGATGAACATATTCCAAAGAATAAGTCAGATGCGTGCGGGGCCCGTGCAACTGCGCAAGCCAGTACACACTCTAGACGACTCCATAAAAGAGAGCGTGTTGATACGGAAAAAGCGCTCAGCCCTGAGATACTACAAACCAACCAGTATTATGAACAGAACTTGCGATACAAGAGGCGTCAGAGTGTAAATTTAAATGGGAACAGGTCTGAGAATTTGAGAGAGTATCTTACTCGAAAGAGGAGCATATCCCAATCCACTTCTCACTGCCATTGTGAACGGTTGATCTCAGCCGTTTTGTCAAACTGCAAATGTAACTCAACACGGTCCGTTTTTGAGCGGATCACCGAACTCAAAAGAATACGGACGGCGAAAAGGGTGTACTCTGAAATCGATCTATCTGCTGCCTCATCACATATGGTTAATAAAGGCAAAAAGGTGGTTGGAAACAACCATTCGGATAAGGAAATCACTCCAGGGTCAAAAGGTATTCCTATCGAATCAGAGGGCGTGTGCCTAGAAGAAGTCTCTGAAAGGTTTGAGAGATAAGAAAAACGTCTCGAATAACATGAAGAGACCATAGAAGAAATGAAACAATTTTTGATTGAGATGTTAGCGCAAACTAGAAAGAACTAATCATCGCCGTCCATTTCTAGTCGGCAGAAAAGAAAACGGCCTGTCCAAATAAATAAAGACAGCGAAGACGAAGATGAAGAAGTGCCTCCTCATTTAAGAGAGGAAGAGGAAGTGAAGGTTATCATCAATCCTCACGCAGAGAAAATAGAGAAGATGGAGAACCAACTACAAGCTCTTCTTCATCGCAAAAAGTTACAAGAGGTGGGGGTAGTCTGTACTTATCTCATAGAATGGGAAACCGTACCTTACCCTGCAAAATATAAACCGTTGAATCTTCAGTCATTCGACGGTAGAGGTTTGCCGCAACAGCACATCTTCTACTTTCTGTCGCAGACATGACATCCCATGGGGAATAATCCGACCATGACTAAGATATTTGCGAGCACTTTACGGGGGCCCGCATTTACCTGATTCATGCAGCTACCCTAGGGATCAATCAAATCATGGGCTGATGTAGAACGTGAGTTTCTAGCCCGATTCTTTAAAGATAATGCTGAGGTCTCTATACTATCTTTGCTAGCAGCGAAGCAAGAAGAAGGCAAAACGGTCAAAACTTATGTCGAGTGGTTCCGATAACTTTCTGTTCGATGCCCACATGGCATGACGCAGGACACACTTGTGGAAACATGCAGACATAACTTGTTGACCGATATCCTAGACAAGATGGGCTCGGTCGAATCCAAATCGTGGAAAAATCTGCTTAAGCAGGGTGAACAGGCCAAAGAAATACTTCGACGCCTCGAAAATCAGCAGTTCGCAATCGGAGACAATACAAATAAACCTCTATTCCATTTCTCCCGTTCTAAAGGGAAAGACATAATAGCAATGGCAGCAGAAAGCACACCGAAGCAGAAAGCACGGCCAACTGTGAGCAACACAGCAAAGTCGCCCAGGCTTCAAAGGCAGTATTCGTTCAAGGATGAACATACTGCTACTATGTTCAATCTGCTCACCAAACGTAAAATGCTTAAATTGCCGGAGAGCGATAGACCTGAAGAAGTTGGGAAGATTAACGATCCGAATTACTGCCTGTACCATCGGATTGTAGGTCACCCTACAAATATTTGTTTTATCTTAAAAGATAAAATTCAAGCATTGATTGATACTGGAGCAGTTCAGCTCAAAGCTGAACAAAAAAGGAGTTAGAGCTAACTCCGACACATTTAATGTGTGTGGTCTAAAAGTACTACTTGGGCTCACAACAATTACAAAGACGAGCTCATGGCGGTTAATTTAAACCTCCATAAATATATATATATATATATATATATATATATATATATATATATATATATATATATATATATATATATATATAATTACCCAACACCGACAAGACTACGGGGAGAGAATAAATTTCTCGCCAACCCCACCATGTAAAAAGTATGAATTACCCAACGCCGACAAGGCTACGGGGAGAGAATAAATTTCTCGCCAACCCCATCATACTAGGGGTAAAAAGTATGAATTATTCAATGCCGGCAAGGCTACGGGGAGAGAATAAAATTCTCGCCAACCCCATCATACTGGGGGTAAAAAGTATGAATTATCCAACGCCGGCAAGGCTACGGAGAGAGAATAAAATTCTTGCCAACTCCATCATACTGAGGGTAAAAAGTGTGAATTACCCAACGCCGACAAGGCTATGGGAAGAGAATAAAATTCTCGCCAACCCCAACATGCTGGGGGTAAAAATCATGAATTACCCAACGCCGATAAGGCTACGGGAAGAGAATAAATTTCTCGCCAACCCCACCATGCTGGGGGTAAAAAGTATGGATTACCCGATGCCGACAAGGCGACGGGAAGAGAATAAAATTCTTGCCAATCCCAATATGCTGGGGGTAAAAAACATGAATTACCCAATGTCGTCAAGTCAACGGGAAGAGAACCAGTTTCTCGCCAACCCCTTCATGCTGGAGGTAAAAGTATGAATTGTCCAACGCCGCTAAGGCAAAAGGAAGAGAAAAAGTTTGGCATTTAAGTCCAAACGAAACTCTCAACAACTTATTATGCTGAGGAAAATAGCATGGCTAGCCCAACTCAAACGGTAGTTGGTAAAGACTAATCAAACCCGTTAATAGCTGGGGATTTGCTAAAAATTCCATGACAAATCTGTCGCAACAGTATTCTTCTCCAAGCATAAGGATACGTCACTGCCCTGAGCTTTTAAGGCAAAGGGAAGAGGAAAAGTTTGGCATTTAAGTCTAAACAAAATTCTCAACAACTCATCATACTGAGGGAAATAGTATGGCTAGTCCAACTCAAACGGTAGTTGGTAAAGGCTAATCAAATTCGTTGATAGATAGGAGTTTGCGAAAAACCCTAATCAGATAAATCTCTCGTCACGTTAAGATTTCACCTCTGACAACAAAACTTTTCTCGTCATTTTTCTCTAGCAGAACAAGTGACACTCCAAAATATTTGTCAATTTAAAATCATACCTCTGACATTAAAATTCAAAATCAAACGAGATAAAATCCGATTAAAATCCCCTGTCACGTTAAGATTTCACCTCTGCCAGAAAAAGAAATTCACACTTCATCAAGTCCAATATTACAGTTTCTGATGAACTTGTTTTTGATATCGTCAAGTTAAAAATTACCTCTAACGAAAATCATCTCTCTATCAAGTTAACAATTACCTCTGATAGTCCAATTCTAAGGCTAAATACGTTAACCGTCACTTATGTTTAGTCAACTTGTCCCTATCACGACCAGATCTTCTGAATAGGTTGAGCTCCAAGACACGTTTAATGCTACCTCTGTCTTTCCCTGATCCGTTATACTAGATGCCACTGAACGGTTAGGATTAAAATAAGCACGTTAACATTATACCTCTGCTTGACCTAAAATAAGCACATTAAAATTATACATCTGCTTGTTATTAAATAATCGAACACGTTAACAATTACTTCTATTTACCAAATTCTTTACACATCTAATAGCTAAAATCAAATAATCCAAAGTATTTCGAAATTCAGTACGGTTCAATACAGAATTCCAAAAACTTTGGAGGGGATTATGTAGACACTAAAAATAAGTAAATAAAATTTATATATATATATATATATATATATATATATATATATATATATATATATATATATATATATATATATATATATTGAAACCACGATGGGAGAACCCAAGGGTGCAACCCCGGGAGAGTTCCCGTGGGTTGCTACCCGCAAGAGACTCCCGTGGGTTGCAACCCGCGGGAGGATCCCGTGGGATGCAACCCGCGGGATCTCCCGCAGGACAACCCGCGGGAGCTCCCGTGGGATGCAACTGCGGGAGCCTCCCGCGGGTTGGCACCCGCGGGAGGGATCCCGCAGGTGCCAACCGCAGGTTATTTTCTGTATTTTTTTTCTTTTTCGTTGCTAATATTTCATGATCTGGTTTTTCATGAGGAGATCGATCCGGATTTCAAGTCCTCTCAGTCTATAAAATACAAGATTGAATTCGAGAAAGGAACCCCCGAGAGGAGCTGGCAGAGCGATTCTTCACAGAGAGTTGAGAGAGATCACAAGGAGTGGGTTTTCTTCGAGAGCTCACAGATCCCCTTCCAAGTTGGATAGTCAACGGAGGCAGCAACAAGACTCCACCGCCATCCGAACCCACGAAGAAAAGGGAGTCTACTAATATTTCCGTTCTTGTGACTCCTATTTCCTTTTTGTAATCTTAATTCTCATTGTAATCAAGTAATTTTGCAATGGAATCAAAGATGCAATTTTCGGGCGTACAGGAAATTCTGATATTTCAGATACATGGCCAGCGGAACTACAGCAATTACTGCAGCAGTTTAAAGAGGTGTTTGAAACACCTAAATCCCTGCCACCAAATAAATCTTGTGATCATCACATTCCTTTGATTGATCCTGATAAAGCAGTGTCAGTAAGACCTTATAGGTATCCCTATTTTCAGAAAAATGAGATAGAGAGGCAGATTTTGGAGATGCTTAATTCTGGAGTAATAAGAGCTAGCTCGAGCCCATTTGCTTCCCCAGTGGTGCTAGTTAAGAAATCTGATGGCAGTTGGAGGCTTTTGTGGATTACAGATCCTTGAATTCAAACACCATCAAAGATAAGTTCCCAATCCCTTTGATAGATGATTGTTAGATGAACTATTTGGTGCTAAGTATTTCTCAAAACTGGATTTAAGAGCAGGGTATCATCAAATTAGAGTATTTGAAAAAGATATACACAAAACTGCTTTCAAGACTCACAATGGACACTATGAGTTTTTAGTAATGCCATTTGGGTTGACTAATACACCCTCCACTTTTCAAAACCTCATGAATGACATCTTCAGGAATCATTTAAGGAAGTTTGTGTTAGTATTTTTTGATGATATCTTGGTTTACAGCAGAGATTGGCCAAGCCATTTGAATCATTTGAAACAAGTTCTCACTATTCTCCAGGAAAACCAGTTATATGCAAAGATGAGTAAATGCAAATTTTGTTGCATACAGGTGGATTATTTGGGACACACTATATCTGAAAATGGAATTGCAGTAGATTCAAAGAAGATAGAAGCATTTTCTTCCTGGCCTGAACCAGGTTCTGCCAAAGCTCTCAGGGAATTTTTGGGAATCACTGGTTACTACAGGAAATTTATCAAAGGCTATGCTGCAATAGCAGTACCTCTCACTGATTTGCTCAAAAAAGAAGCCTTTTGTTGGTCTGCTAAAGAGAAGCTTTTATCAGATTGAAGAAAGCCTTGTTATCACCACCAGTCTTGTGCATGCCAAATTTTGATGAAGACTTTGTGATTGAGTGTGATGCTTCTGGATTGGGTTTAGGTGTTGTGTTGATGCAGAATGGGCATCCAGTTGCTTATTTAAGCCAAAAACTTAAAGGAAAAACTCTGCAGCTATCTACATATGAAAAAGAAATGATGGCTATATTGGTGGCTATTAAGAAGTGGAAACAATATTTACTGGGAAGGAAGTTTTTTATCAAAACTGATCGGTGAAGTTTGAAGTTCCTATTGGATCAGAGATTAACTCATGAATCTCAACATCAATGGTTGCAGAAATTAACTGAGTTTGATTTCCTAGTAGAGTATAAGAAAGGCAAGGAAAATTTGGCAGCTGATGTTTTGTCCAGAAGAGAATTTCCTAAAGAAGAGGACTCTCAGTTGCAATGTGCAGCCATGACTATTGTGCAACCTACATGGGTATCTAGAATTAAGCACTCAATTCAAAATTCTGAGTATTATCAGAACCTGAAGAGCATAATTCAAAATAGTGAACAGGAAATTTCATTCCAGTATCAGGAAGGTCTTTGGTATTACAAAGGAAAAATTGTATTAGCTCCTGAAACTGAATTATGTGATGAAGTGATCTATGATAATCACAACACCCCTGCAGGAGGCCATTCTGGTTATAAAGTAACACTAAAGAGGGTTAGGCAGAGTTTTTGGTGGGAAGGGATGAGGTCAGCTATTAAAAGAGCTATTCAGAATTGTGATGTTTGCCAAAGAAACAAAATTGAAAAAATAGCTTCTCCTGGTCTCCTACAACCTCTACAGATGCCTGAACAAGTTCTAGAAGAGATTTCAATGGATTTTATTGAAGGTCTTCCTCATAGCTATGGTTATAATACCATTTGGGTGATAGTTGATAGACTCTCAAAGTTTGCTGTTTTGATACCCTTGAAACATTCTTTTTTACAGCAGTGCAATTGGCTCATATATTTCTTAAGGAATTTGTTAAATTGTTTGGAATTCCAAAATCTAGAGACAAGATTTTTATTAGTTCATTTTGGAAGGAGTTATTCTCTATTCATGGCACAAAATTGCTCTTGAGCACTGCCTACCATCCTCAAACTGATGGGCAATCGGAAAGAGTGATTCAATGCTTAGAAATCTATTTGAGGTGTTTTTGCAGTACCAAGGAGAAGGAATGGAGTGATTAGCTGGCTTGGGGAATGTATTGACATAACACAAGTTGGAAGACTTCGACATGATGCACACCATATGAAGTGGCATTCGGTAGAGCACCTCCTAGCCATCTACAGTATATTCCGAAGACAGCTAGAGTGCAAGGAGTGGAAGAATTACTCATGAATATAGATCAAATTCTACGATTACTGAAAGACCATTATCTGCAGGCTCAAGAGAACATGAAGAGGTTTGCGGATAAAAGAAGATCTGAACGAAGCTTGGAAGTTGGAGACTTGGTGTTACTTAAAATTCATCTATATAGACAGAGTTCAATCAGAGGAAATGGTCATCAGAAGCTCTCTGCTAGATATTATGGTCCTTATCCTATAATAGCTAAAGTTGGAAGTGTAGCTTATAGACTTCAATTACCTCCGGAATCTAAAATACACAATACTTTCCATGTGTCGCTGTTGAAGAAATATTCAGGTGTTCCTCCAGCAGCTAACAATCAGTTACCAACATTTTGGGTTGAAGAAGAAAAGAGACCGGAGAAAATCTTACAGAGAAGATTGGTTAAAAAAGGGAACAGGGCTGTAACTCAGATTCTAGTCAAATGGAGAGGTATGGATGCTTCTGAGGCAACTTGGGAAGACTACTATTCATTTAGAAATAACTTCGGGGACGAAGTTGTTCAAGTGAAGGAAGTATTGTCAGGAACTGAGAGCTGGGTTCTTCAGTTTGATGGGTTCAAAGGGAGGAAGCAGATGGAGCGAAGGAGGAAGGAGAACTTACGTTCGGGCGAACGGTTTTACTCTCTCTGTACCCGACCCAACCCGAAGATTAATAAGAAGGATTGTGCGGACGGATGGGCTTTTCATTTAGAAACCTGACCCGACCCGATTGTGAGGACAGTTATAACTGACTGAGGGCATTTATGTAAATATTTGAGAAATAGACCTGCTATCTATATAAATAGGAAGAATTCTTGTAATAAAGGATCTGAATAATATCTGTCAATTCTCTGCTCAAGTTCTATCTCTCTATCTCTCTGTTCCTCTGTTCCCTGTCTCTTTCTACTCCTTCTTCCCCTCACTTGTGCAGGATTTCCCTCTCTCACTCAAGAACCCATCAAGGTTGCAAGCCATGGTTAACACCAGGAACACCCTCTCCGGCAAGGATGCTGAAGTTGCTGACACCCATCGTTCCGCTGCCACCGGTCGATCCGGTCATTCAACTCGCTGCTCAACGCTCTCCTTGAATGTGGCGAGCGCCGGAAGATCACCGAGCTCTGCCGAGATCTCGGCACGCTCGATCTGCAGCCAGATGCCTGTACTTATAATATTTTGATTCGGTCATGTACTTCGCTGGATTGTGCGTTCAACTTGTTCGATGAAATGCGGAGGAGAGGGATGGAGCCAAATGTTGTCACTTTTGGTACGCTGACTTCGGCTCTATGTAACCATTCGAAGCTCGATGAGGCGTTTAGACTCAAAGAAGAAATGCTGAGGCTGTATAATTTGAAACCGAATGTTTATATTTATACCACTTTGATTAAAGCGCTCTGCAAGAATGGTAAGCTTGAAGAGGCGCTCAGTTTGAAGGAGGAGATAGTTGGATTGGATTCTGCGGTCTATTCGACTATTATTCGCGCGCTGTTCAAGGCTGAGCGGAAGGGGGAAGTGGTTGGGATCTTGGAGGAGATGAAGGGCAGTGGTGTGAGGCCCGATGTGGTGACTTACAATGCGATGATCGCGGGGTTTTGTGAGGATGGGGATCTTGATGCTGCGTTTGAGGCGATGAATGAGATGGAGAGGAATGGGATTAAGCCTGATGTTGTGAGTTTTAATATGATTATCTCGGGGTTGTGTAGGGAAGGGAGGTGGAGGGATGCAGCCGAGGTGTTTGAGGATATGCCGAGGAGGGAGTGTAGGC
Source organism: Dracaena cambodiana (assembly GCA_036321105.1). Taxonomy (NCBI): domain Eukaryota; kingdom Viridiplantae; phylum Streptophyta; class Magnoliopsida; order Asparagales; family Asparagaceae; genus Dracaena; species Dracaena cambodiana. The sequence continues at coordinate 34,912,986 of JAYEPQ010000013.1, forward strand.
CGGATGTGCTGAGCTACAAGATGGTATTTGAGGGGCTGTGTGATGCGAAGGAGTTTAAAGAGTCTAGGTTGGTTTTGGACGAGATGCTGTTTAAAGGGTATGACCCGGGGGAGAGGAGTGTTAAGAAGTTTGTGGATGGGATGTGTGGGGCGGGGGACTGGGGTGTGGTACCGGAGGTTCTATGTCTGTTAGCAGTGGAGAGGAAAGGGGTAATTGATGTGTGGGAACTGGCTATTAATCATGTTTTGAAGGAGAGGGAGATTAGAGAGTTAATGGATTGCCTTGTATTGGTATGAATTTTTTGAAATTTGGAGATTCTGAGTATTGCATGAGGATGGGTTGCATTATTGAAATTCGAAGGATATCATCATAATAGGCAAAACTTTATCAAGAGCACTGGAATTTGGCATTGCATTTGGCTTCTGGGGAATTGCAAGTAATGAACTGTGGGTTATTGAAATCTAAACCTTGGCAAGATTGGTTAGTGAAACAAAGCTAGTAAAATTGATGAAAATCCCTGGTGGATGGGAGCATCCGCAGAACTTTTGAATCAGTACGGCAACCATCCCACTTCCAATCCTGCTTCTGTATTGTTACAATTGTCTATAAGCCCGGTTTTTTCTGGAGTTTTAATTTTGGTAGGGAGATATTTATGTGATCATGCTGGGGAATGTAGGCACATAATAGGACAATGCGAACTGATTAGAGATCTGAGCACTCTATTCTCCAGGACACATTGCTGCAGGATGGATATAGAGTTCAGATGACAATGATGGGATGATATGGTTTTACCTAGTTTGGTTTATTTTACATCTGTTTACAATTATGCACCTGTTTCATTCAGCATTGAGACAACTGTTGAGTCCATGGAGGCCACTTCTCGAATCTCCTGCTAGAGTGTTAAGAGGGTTCATGCTAGACAAGTAAGAACACTGGATCCTAAACCTGATTTTTTTTTTTTTTGGCTGATAGTTCCGCATAAGATATGAGATAAAAGGTAGTGTACCTTATAAATGATTCTGAACTCCAAAAGTAATCCTAACTATGAGGGAGAAATTTGTTATTAAAATCAATAAAAACTAATAGTTAAACGTGCTTGGATGGGAATTGTTTTAGCATTGATGACCTCTTGGAAAGCTTCTCCCTGGGGACATAAAAAACATCCTCTCTTCGAAAGGGGAGTGAAGAAACAACTATATGACATTGAAATGGAATGAAGAAACATCTATTTTATAATCATCGATATGGTTTGAATGTGCATATATTGAGAGGCTTTTGTTTGTGAACGTTAAAAATTATATTTGAGCTTAAATGTAGGAATTAAATATTACATGAAACAATGCCACATAGGGATGTGGTGGGGATCATCTCTAGCAAAAGTTAGTGTTACATAGAAAAAGTGTCACTACACACAGGATATAGTGGAGGTCACCTATTAAATATGGAAGAACGAGAGCCACCTCTTAAATCTATAGTCATTTTAGAATCTATTAGAGACAGAGATGTAGTGGAGGCTGCCTCTTGAATCTTTGTAATCACCTCTAGAATCTATAAAGCCCACTTGGAAAGCTTTTGCTCGGGACATTACAAAACATCCTCTCTTCGGAAGGTGAATGAAGAAACATCTATGTTATATTTAAGGGGATTGAAGAAACATCTATGTTATATCGATCAATATGGTTTTAACATGTACATATCATACTATGAGCTTGTGTATCAAAATGTTGCGAATGGTATCACAGCCTAACACTTGTCAGAATGCCACACAAGGATGTAGTGGGGGCTACTTCTTAAATCTATAGGGACGCTCTGGAAATAATACAAATTGTATCAAAGCCTAATGTTAGTTGGAATGCCATATGGATGTAGTGGGGGCCTCTCTTTGAATCTTTAGGAAGCTCTTGCCTAGAGACAATACAGTTGTTATCAGAGCCTAGCACCCGTTGAAAATATAGAAACTAAGTGTTAAATAAAACAAAGTGTCACACCACATAGGGCTGAAGTGGAGACTACCTATAGTAGAACTAAGTGTTACATGGAAACACTGTCAATCCATATAGGGATGTAGTGGGTGCCACCTCTTGAATCTTTACGAGTTATCTCTAGATTCTACGGAGACCAATTCTAGAATCCTACGTCTCTTGGTAAACTGTTAACGCAGGACTGGGAGGGGGGTTGGGGGGTTGGGGTGGGGGTGGTGGGGGGTGTGGGGGGGATACTCCATTCTAAAAGAATAGTCCCACATTAAAGATGAGATTAAAAGAAATAGAGCCACGCCTTGAGTCAATTGGGAAGCTCCTGTGCAGAGACTTTACAAATGATATCAGAGCCTAATTCCAAAGGAATTAAGTTTTACATTAGTGTCACACTATAGAGGGATGTGGTGGGGACACCTCTAGCAGAACTAAGAGTTAAAAGATGTAATGGTGGTGACCTCTTAAATATGCAGAAGCCATCTCAAGAGTCCATGGTGGACATAGGGATATAGTGGGCCCTATGTCTTAAATCTTGGAGAGTCATCTCTAGAGTTTGTGGAGGCCATAACTAGAATTCCATAACTCCTGGTAAAGAATTGGAGGCGATAGTATTGGAGCATATGCATTAGGCTAGTAAGGATGCTAGATTCTCAGTAGAATTCTAAAAAAAAAAATAGTTCCACATTCGTGATGAGATAAAAAGTAATGTATTTTATTGTGATTCTATGAATGAATAAAGTATAAGTAGCTAGTAAGGAAGAATCTTGTGATAAAAATTAATAAAAACTATTAGTTAAGCCTGGTCGGGTAGGAATAATTTTAGGATTGTTAAACTCTTGGAAAATTTTTGCCTGAGGACATTACAGAACATCATCTTTTTGGAAAAGGAAAGAAGAAACAAATAGACGCACGCATGCATGCACGCATATGTATATATGTGTGTGTGTGTATATATGTAGACATACACGCACACACCAACACACGCATGCATGCGCACATATGTATGTGTATATATGTACATGTATATGTACACACACATGTATTTATATGTGTGTGTATATATATACACACACACATGTATTTATATGTGTGTGTATATATGTACACACACACATATGAAGGGGAATGAAGAAACATCCAAGTTATATTGATGAATATAGTTTAACGTGTGCTTATCATACTTTAATGAGACTTCTGCTATCTATTGAGATTTTATTAATAAAACATGGGGGACGACATACCTATCTTCTTTCTTTAGTGAGAAATATAAGAAAATAGGTAATTTATTTACCTGGTTTCTTGTGTCTCAATTTCAGAAGGAAATTGCTGGTATAGGGAGGGGAAAAAAAAAAAACAATTTTTCTATATACAAAGAACTTGGAGTAACTGATTCCATGGATCCTTAGTGTTGAATCTCTTGGTAGACTTACTACATACTCAGTGCTATTTTATTTTTCAAAGAAATTTAAATCCTTCACATTTTTCGAGGAACTTGCAAATATAATTATTGTTTGCATTGCCATCATCAAATAGAATAATGCTTTATGATTGATGCGGTTGCCCTATAAGCCACGAGAGGAACATGCTTTTCACAAAGGATTTTTTGATAAATACTCCTGAAATCTTTAATATTTAGATATTTATCCTCATATCTTCATATTTGGATACATACCTTTCAAATTTTCGAAGTTAAGCAAAAATACTCCCATATTTAATGGGAGTTGGATCTTGAGAACTAGCATACTAGGGCATAACTAGCATTTTTTGTATCCAATACTGAGATTCAATTATAATTAAATTTACATACATTCTCTAATTCTCTAATTAATTCACAGATTGATCTCATATAAAAATTATGCAGCTCTTCCCTTCAACAACATCTCTAAACTCCAGCACTCCACTTCAATATGCAGATACATCATCTAAGATAAGCTTTCTATATGTCACAGTATCTTTGCGAGATTAACTGAATCATTACCTTTGAGGTTAAGCGCACAACTTTATTTGCTGCTAAGTCCCATTTTCAAACCAATTCACCGGAAGCAGACCTTCAAAGTCCCTTTTTACCCAGTAGCCAAGCAGCAACCAGGCCTGCTGTTTTCTCCATCAACTTAACTGTGACTTAGGCCATTATTTTTGAAAGTCAGATCATTTCTCTACCCAGGTCCAGCAGAATTGATTTGACTTCGTTCCTAAAGTTTCAGATATATCCAATTTATGAAAATTCTACCCTCATATGTGGTCAGTTCGGAAACACTAATGTTAATCCCCATTGGATTTGGAAGCCTACTTAAGGAAAATGTGAAAGCTTTCATACGCGTACAATGTGAAGGCTTTCATACGTTTACGGAAAGAGCAATGCTTTAGAAAGACATAAAATAAGGTGATGCTTGGAAATTTGACTTGATGTCCGCATGACTCCAATACCTACCCTGAAGGAAAATAGAATCCTTCACTATTGATTTATAAAATTCTAATAATATAATATTTTCTGGTTATTGAGTATTTCAGAATCAATAAACATATTCCTCTCAATTCTGAAATATTATCATACAACATAACCTTACTTTCTTTTTACACACAGTTCTTTTCCTAGTCTTTTGTTGATTACTTTCTCCTGCAAAGTTTCATCATATAACTTTGATCCCTTCATATGTTGAATAACTGTGTACATCTTCTTTGCTCATATATATATGTACTTAAGCTGAGAAAGGACATGGCAGAAGCTTCATTCCTCTCCAGCAAGCCAAGAAATACGATATGCAGCATTATTAAGCACAAAATATTTTAAGTAGAAATAAGGCACCTAGATACATATAGTTCCACCCATTGATGCACGTCTAGTGGGAAAACATTGGGTCTGCACAAGAAATCACAACCCTCGTGATTTGCAAGACAAGATCGCATGACAATTAACCCTTCCCTTTCATCAAGAGCCACTCGCTCTTGACGAACTCCATCTCATGATGAATTAACTTTGTGTTGGTGATCACCATCACCCTTTCGGTGTGTCAAATCCCCTTTCTTGATTTTGAGATATGTACTGATATCTTTCTACTTGATGTTTTGCTTCTTTTTATTTCCTTCCTCGTTAGGATGCTTTTAATCCACATATCCCCTCCATATTAAAAATTTATTTTGGGTTATATTTATAGCCCTTAAATTTGGTATCTCTATTCCTAAAACATAGAGAAATACTAATACAAGCCGTGTTACACATTGCTCATACATTAAGAGCAAGTTAATTATGTGAATTAAAACTCCTCATACATTATAATTCAATCTCTCATTGAGAAATTCCAATCTAACTGGAATTGGGAATCCTCGTCTATTGAAACTTATTTATAACCTTAATAAGGTTCCTAATCAAACTTGGAATCATTGCACTTTCCTGAATAAGTGTTAATTATCCTGTCATCGAGCATTTTCTTACTATCAATAATCTCCTGACACTTTGGTACTTTAAACATTATATGATTAGGGACTATAACTCTCCTGATTTTTTCATTCTTTTTATAACTGTACTAGACGGCACAATAAAAGTTCCAAATATGAGGCAATCCAAAATCGTCTCATGGAGGGAAGATTTCAGCATGTCTATATGTCGAGAGAAGATTATATGCCCAATGTTGATCATAGTTGAAACCTTAGTATTTACACCAAAGCAACATTTGTGGAGAAATATAAGTGCTGAAATAATGAGAAGCTTGCTTCTCAAGTATTGAAAAGCCTCCACAGCAGCTAAAGACTAACACCATAGTAAAAGAAACAATCTAAATGACACGGGTAAAAAAGAGAGATAGTTATTGATTTACATTTCGTTCACCAGCTTAAAATATATGGAGCTTATGAGGGCTTCCATATGTAGGGAGCTATGGATATGAAGCCGATTTCCTTTCGTGATAGCTCTTGTTTACGGAGTTAAACTCAGACAAAGAAGATGTTGACACTTGTGAGACTAAACAAGAATTGATCTAGATGTATTTAGGTTTGAATCTAGTGATTTCTCCCCAAAAAGCAGTTTAAAATGAGTGCTTGCGATCTCATTTTCTAAGAGATGATAGACACAAGTACATGTATGAAAATTGAACACATGAAACAACATCAAGAATTAATACAAAACTCTCATCTAGGTCCTGATAAAAGCCATGTTGATCGGGGACCTGAAGAAGGAGCAAAATTCTCACCATTCGCTCGGTCCTGCAAAGTCAAATTAGTAAAATCATACTCTATATTAGTCTCAACATTTATTGAACCCTCTAAAACCTTCACAACTGTTGACATTTTTGGCCTTCTGGTACTGTCAGTTTGCAAACACCACATTGCTAGGCTCATCATCTCAGTGATTTCGTTCTCATGCAGTTGCATATCTTTACTTTTATCTGCAATATCCATCAGTCGATTTTCTTTAACCTTGTTTTGTAACAGACTAACCAAGTGGACGCATTCTTCTGGCAGGGAATAATCCAAATTCTTCCTTCCACACATAATCTCCATGATCACGACGCCAAAGCTGAAAACATCCACCTTCTCTGTAATCTTTGATGTCAACCATTCAGGAGCCAAATAGCCCCGCGTTCCTCTGATTGTAGTCAGTACATGGCTCTGTTCCCGATCAATCAGCTTAGACAACCCAAAATCTGCAACTTTTGCGCGAAATTCTTCATCTAGAAGAATATTCTGTGGCTTAATGTCTAGATGAGCAATCCGTTGCCTGCATTCTTCATGGAGGTATGATAACCCCTTGGCAATGTCGGTTATAATTTGGAATCTCGTCTTCCAATCAAGAGCAAGATCTTGATTTCTGTGGAAGATCCACCTATCCAGCGATCCGTTGCACATGTACTCGTAAACCAAGAGACTGCACGACTTCTCGGAACAAAACCCTATCAAATGTACCAGATTGATATGATGAATGTTGCCAATAGTGTTGACCTCGGCCAAGAACTCCTTTTTCCCCTGACCAGTATGATCTAACCGCTTCACTTCAATTCTCATTCCATCGCTCAATTTCCCTTCGAAGACAGACCCAAAACCTCCTTCTCCCAGTTTGAAGCAGAAGTCTTTAGTTGCAACTTTCATCTCTTCAAAAGAAAATCTGGTTGGTACTCCTGCTAGATTCTCAAGTTCGTCTTCCTCATCAAACTCACCGATGTTTCTTCGCCTTACGAGTACAATGATGAAGCCAACTGCAAATGGAACGGTTACTCCAACTACAACTCCAACAGTAATTGTTTTCTTAGACAAAAATTTTAACCTGTTAGAACGAGAAGGAGCAGAAGGAAGAGAATTTGGAACTCCTACAGGATCTTGGACTTTGATATGTGCTGTTGAATAGTAACCACTTTCATTCTGATTGTTGTTCTTCATGGAAAATATCTTTGATGGAAGATGACACTCACCTTCGGATATGTTTGAGTAATATTTGAAGAATGCAGCTTTACATGAACAGTTTCTGAGACAAGCTTGCTTGCAGCTCTCTTCATCTGTGCTAATGGAAGTGGCTTCAATTTGATAACTGAAGTAGGCCACATCGTCAAAACGTAATAGACGATGGTGTTTGATGGATTGACATGAGAGAGGGGTTGCCAAAGAGCAGCCAAGGTTCAGTTGTCTCTCATTAACTGGCTTGAAATAGGCAGGACTCAGGCAACTGCATTGCCCCCTGAAGCAGAAACCGTACTCTCCACAAACTGTTGGATAATCACAGTCATCATTCAGCCCAACAGCCAAGACATCGGCCACTCGCTTCCACCCGGATGCTCCAGAATCCATTATGCCCCATTCATACAGCCTCAAGTGCCCGTTGGATTCAAATCTCATATACTGCATTGTTGATACCTGTGGAAGCAAGATTGTAAAAGTTGTTTGACCTTGCACCAACGAAGTGAACATGCTGAGGTTTCCATTGCTAAAGGTTATGTACGAAGATTTGTTTTGTGGTTTAGGATCATAAGCTACATAACTGTAGTAAATTTGAGGAGGGTCAGCATCTACATAAGCTTCCAATCCACCAGAGGTAGTGGCAAGATACAACTGACCTTCAGTCGAGTTTGCTACTGAGCCATTGGCAACAAGTCTCTGCCCTTCTCTCAGTGTCTGTCCCAAAACCAGTGAGTCGGTTGGGTGGTCAAATGAGTCCCAGACGGTTGCATTTCCCTCATCAAAAAGTATCAAGCTTCCATTTTCAGTCAGGCTCATGCCTGCAACAGACTTGCCAGCAGTGTCCGTAGACCAGACAGTTCGTCCGTTGGCATCCTCGAGGACTAAGTTACCCTCGCTAGAGAAGTGGAGGGTGGCATTTTCTTCGACCAGGTGGCCCCGGTTGGCAGACCAGATTACTTGAGGCATTGCACTCATGGGATCAGTAAACACCAAGTCACTGTCATTATAGAAAATGGCAACAGCGAAGAGGTAGGTATGGCACGCAGGGGCAGCAATGCAGAAGAAGCCGCAGATAAAAGAAGGGCCGGAACTTCCTCGCAGGAGAATGGGCCGAATCATGGTGCCATCGGAGTAGATGATGGCCTTGCGAGTGCTGATGTTATTGGTCCACACAGTTGAGAGCTTTGCAGTTGGGTAGTCGAAAGGCCCTGCATTGACAAGGAGGGGAGAGACTATAACTAACAGGAGGAGGAGGAGAAAATAATAGTACTGTGGTAGCCTCATCCTCATTTCTGTCTGGGATTTTTCCTACAGCTCCTTCACCTCTTATAACAACAGAGCAACAAACTGCTTGGACCTGGCAAAGTCCTGTATTTTTAAAAGTCGGGTCATGTTTCCCGTTTTGGCGCCTGCTCTGCACTCCATCAAGAATCAACTGTAGGTTCCTGGAACTTCAGTTTCGGATACTCCTGAATGTCTGAAGTTAACCACTTTTTCGTTCTGATTTAGAATTGAACACTAATGTTGATTCTCATTGGCTTTCATACGCTTTCAGAAAGAGCTAAGCTTTTGAAAGAGAACAGAGCATAAAGCAAGAGACTTTGATTTTATGGACACTGATTTCTTGCTTCTGTATGGGGAGTGCATGCAGCGGGGTTGGCAGGGAAATCTCTATGGCGGCCACTGCTATTGTTTTAGGGGGATATGGTCGGAAAGAAACAGCGATATACATTGAGATTAAAAAAAAAAAAAATAGAGAGAAAAACCTAGGTAATATCTGCTAACATCAACTCTTGATGGCGTCTGCCTATCGAGATATCAATGAGGGACTGAAGAGAGCAGATGATCGATCTAGGGTAACGTTCGACCGCTGATGTGTACAGGTCAATGCGTTTGGAAATTTGGCAATATTGATTTCTAATTCCATTTTGGTGCGTTTACCGTGCTTTAAGACTTTGGAAAATTCTATTTGCACATGACATTTTACTTATAAATCTCAAAGTAAGACTTCTTAAAATTTGTTATTATTTTTTAAACTTATAAATAATTATAAATTTGTTATTATTTTTTGGACCAAATTATCCTTATAAATCTCAAAGTAAGACTTCTTAAAATTTGAAACTATGAATCGTATTCCTCCTCTATTTTCTCCTAAAACTCTAAAATTTTTTTTTTAGTATTTAATAAAAACATATCTCCTACAAAATCATCGATTTGATTTTTTGACCTCTTAAAATTTTTTACATTAACGTTTCTGAAAAGATTAGAAGAATTTTAAATTCTTCGATTTTACCGTGACAAGTAAAATTTGGGTTTGAAGTTTGAATTTGAGTTTTATTATGCAAATAGAAAATTCCAACATGCAATTGGTGTCAGAAAACAAATTTAAGGTACGATTTGAAATTTTTTTTTTAGGTTTTATGCGTATTTGTTTGAAATTTATCGTTAATTAGATTTCTTTTGTGAGTGAGACTTCACTTGCTAGTCGAGTATTAATACCCGACCAAAATATTTCTTGGTTGGATTTAATACCCGACCAAAATATTTTTTGCTCTTAAACTAACATCCAACTCAAACAAAAATGGATAAAAATGGAATCGGACGGGATATGGAGTTAGAGAAAAGGACGAGGGTATTTTTGGAAAACAAATTGGGCGCAAAGAGTAAAATGGTAGTATTTTAATATAGGAGTTTGGTGTAAAGAGTAACCAGTGCACCAAGAGTAAAATGTTGTGCGCAAATAGAATTTCCCTTAGAATTTTATGGTTCATTATGATATATTAATACAAAAAGATTAATCAAACCCTTTTTTTAAAAAAAAGGAAGAGAAGAACAGAAAATTTCTGCTTAATTCACCACAAGAACCATGCATGAAGTGGAAACCAATAAACTACTACGTATCTATTTTGTCTTGCGATAAAATTGGTCTTGCGATAAAAGGCTTGGCTTGATAGATATGAATGGAAAATGACTATCAAAGTGATCGATCCGGCGTGATTCTTTTTGGTTCATATTGCCTATCCCAAATACTTGGGATAAAAGGCTTAGTTGTTGTTGTTGTGGTTGTATCTATTTGGTCTTATTCAAAAAGCATCTTTTTTTGTTCATATAGCCTATCCCAAATACTTGGGATAAAAGGCTTAGTTGTTGTTGTATCTATTTGGTCTTGTTCAAAAAGCATCAATGAAGTCGAAAACTGAGATCTATTTTGAGAAGCGTTTCACCACTTAATTTATAGGAGGATGAGAACTATAATGCATCATAATTGTTTTCATGAGCTACCCACGTTTGTTAAATCTATGTTCATCTTTTGGTTTTCTACTCGATATCTAAATCTATAAAAATGATAAATTCTTCATTTTCTTGCTAAAAAATATAACTTAAGAGTAGCTAGAACGATCATTCTATAACCGTTTTAGAAACCTTTTCTGGTTCGGCAAAATGTTTATTTGATAGCTGCCCTAATGTTATTTTACATCCTACATCATGTTGCATATCTTTTTATGTGAACCATGTTCAACAAAATATTCCACCTCTTTTAAGAGATTGATTAAGGGAGAATGCCCAATGCGCACTTGCATATTAGGCTAAATTGAAGGAGCAAATGAACAATGCTATTGGTTAAGATGATGGTTAAGAGAAAACAATTAAGTGTCTACTCGTGATATTAATCTTAAAACCAAATATATAGGTACAAGACAACTTTTGTAGAAAGCATGAGTAGGCCATAACCTCGAAGCCGAAAGAGAATTTCTTTCTCACAAACATGATTATATATTTGAATTTAAGAGAGAAAGAGACTGCCACTTTGCCTCTTCGTTGGAGTGCCGGTGCAAATATATGTTGGGGATCGAGTCTTCCAATAAGACCTTGAAATATCATTAGATCACCAAATCGAGATAATCGAGATTAAAAAGAAAAAAAAAACAAGAATTAAAATGGTTTGACCGACTAAGTTCGATCTATATCCATAAAACAACAAGATAAACATCATTATGAGAAAAAAGATTACAAGTAACCAAAGCTCTCTATCTTCATCAATAGTTCACATCGTTTTATTATGGTAAGAACTATATATATATATATATATATATATATATATATATATATATATATATATATATATATATATATATATATATATATATATATATATATATATATATATATATATGAGGAAATGGGAAATACACCGGCGGTGAAGGGAGTTCCTTCACCGCCGCTTAGTTGGCCCAATAAAATTATAACACGGGGCGTCATTCAAGGTAACAAATAAATGAATTCTCTTAAATGATACCACGTGTAATAATTTTATTGGGCCACCTAAGCGGCCGTGAAGGAAACTTCCTTCACCGCCGGTGTATTTCCCGTTTTCTCTATATATATATATATATATATATATAGAGAGAGAGAGAGAGAGAGAGAGAGAAATGGAAATAAGCTGACAGCTCACGCAAGTTATCTGAGCTGCAGCTCATTTCCACTATCTTCAATAATATTTTTTATATAAAAATATTTTGTATTATGATCTCGAACCCCTAGGGTTGACTCATACCCAATTTTTTGGGTTTTAGTTTTGATTTGGTCCTCCATCAAGTTAACACAAAATTAACGGTTTTCAATGAATACAAAATTTTGTATGCACTTGATGAAAGGGTAAAGGAACTCCAAAATTTATGAAATTTAATCTGAAAGAAGTTAAGGAGGTAGAGATTACAATTGTAAAAAAATATTGAAGAAAGGTTATAGAATAGTTATAGTTTAGCCACTAGCTCACGTAACTTTTCCTGAGCTGGCGGCTTGCCTACAGTAATCCCATATATATATATATATATATATATATATATATATATATATATATATATATATATATATATATATATATATATATATATATATATATATATATATATATATATATATATATATATATATATATATATATATATATATATGGGATTACTGTAGGCGAGCCGCCAGCTCAGGAAAAGTTACGTGAGCTAGCGGCAAAACTACAATGATCCAATGATTTTTTTTTAATTTTTTTAATAATTACTAGCTACACCTACTTAACTTCTTTCGAATTAAATTTCATAAATTTTGGAGTTCATTTACCCTTTTATCAAGTGCATACAAAATGTTTTATTCATTAAAAACCATTAATTTTGTGTTAACTTGATGGAGTAGCAAATCAAAACTAAAACCCAAGAAATTGGGTATGAGTGAATCCTAGGGGGTCGAGATTGTAATCCAAAAGAAATTTTTTAAAAAAGATTATTAGAGATAGTGGAAATGAACTGCAGCTCAGGTAATTTGCGTGAGCTGTCAGCTCATTTTCATTTTTTTCATATATAAATATATATATATATATATATATATATATATATATATATATATATATATATATATATATATATATATATGGGATTACTATAGGTGAGTCGTCAGCTCAAGAAAAGTTACGTGAGATAGCAGCAAAAATATAGTGATCCAATGAATTTTCTTCAAAACAATTAGTATATCTACATTCTTAACTTTTTTCAGATCAAATTTCATAAATTTTGCAGTTCATTTATCCTTTCAAAATTGATACAAAATGTTTTATTCAGTGAAAACCGTTAATTTTGCATCAACTTGATAGAGGACCAGATCAAAACTAAAACCCAAGAAATTGGGTATGAGTGAACTCTCGGAGGTCGAGATCATAATCCATAAGAAAATTTTAAGAAAAAAATTATTAGAGATAGTAGAAATAAACTGCAGCTCAAATAACTTGCGTGAGCTGTTAGCTCATTTTCATTATTCTCTCTCTCTTTATATGTGTGTGTGTGTGAGAGAGAGAGAGAGAAAGAAGATATTGTTAGTGGGCCAAGTCCAACTGAAATTAGACTTATTTCTATACCTTATCACATCCTAATACTCAACGGATATGAGATATAAATTCAATCATTTTGAAGAAACTCCATTATTCTCGTCATCCATTTTGCATACATCGACGTGCATGCACCATGCTCCACGTACCAGGAACAACTTGTACAATTATTACCATCTCACATACTCGAGCATTCATGATTACTAAACAATGCTCTCATCTGAACTCGCATGATCACTAAACCGTATTCCTTTAAGCACTCACAATTACTACATCAAGCTCTTCAATAAGTGCTCATAATCGCTACACTATACTCCATTGAACACTCATAACTACTAAAATGGTAAGCATACAACATACTCTAGAATTAGAGCACTCATAATCACCATGCTATGCTTCATTTCTGGATCTTTGAAAATTCTATGGGTAGTTGGGAAGCAGATGGTTGACTTGAAAGGCCAGTTTCTAAGGCAGGTACGGGTCTAATGTTTATATTCTTAATTTTCTAGCTTGCTAGGTGTATCACGTGATTAAACAAAAAAGAATTTGTAATGCTAATATAACTCACGCTGAAGTGCACTGCTCACACTTAATATATGATGCATTAGAATCTACTAACAGCAGCCATATGTTATTTATTTCATTTTGAATACGCGGTGATAGGTTGTTGATTCTGTGTTCTGATCAAGGAGATCTTCAATTTGCGGAAGATGTAGAAAGTCCCGTATCTCTGGCACTCTATGAGCCTACATGGAAGCGAGCAAGGGGGAGGTCCTGGATGCTTGGAAGAGAGAGAATTAAGGTTTTTCTTTTTTTAAAGAGTAAAGCAGTGGGTATTATCTCTCCGGTTTCACTAGTAAGCTTACAATGAAACAAGCATAAGATAAATTAATGCATACTTGTGTTTCTCTAACGGACACTACTATCAATTTAAAGAAGTGAGATATAGAAACTTCCTCCTTGCTAGTTTCTTCAATGTGATTAATTATCCTCCCTGTCTGTCACTGTTGTGTGTTGCGCTATATATAGAATGTCCTCCTCCTCTGCTGTCTCCCAAAGCTCTAGGCGCCTCTATGCCCGTCGGCTACTAGCAACTGCTGGTACATGATTTTAATGCATTTGCTTCTACCAGATGACATACTGGCTGTCTTGATGTCCAGAGTTGCAGTATGATGAACAAGGACTCCTTACGCTATCCAACTTTGATCCCGAACATGATGCAAACTAGTCGTTCCAGCAAAGTAATCATTTAGCATCGAGCAACCCCTTCATAAACCCAATAAGTTTTCTGTACCCCCACGAAGCTCTGTCGCAGCCTAGACCATCATGCTAGCTTGCAATTTCTAGCACTCCCATGGGGTTTGGGCTCCATCCCTACCATAGTGTATCGCAAATCAACATTCACCGATTGGCCTCCTATTGTGCTGCGGCCCCCATCTGTGTGGTTTAGTTACTAGCAGTTCGATTGCCTCACTTTCCCTCCCATCACCTAATCTTCCGATCATGTCGGTCCTGCAGATTTTAGCCTTTGAATCATATTTAGGACCAGTGACTTTATTATTGTAGGCAAAGAGGGTAAGTTTTAAATTAGCTAAAGATTTAAGTGCTCAGTGTTCTTCTTAGAGCGTATCGTGAAATAAATAAATTTTCCGTTCTCGTGAACTATGGTAGTGTTATTCCTATATCTTGTAAAGTTTCAATTTATCTTATAAATGTAACTGGATGATTCTTGTTGTGATTTCTTTCCCCTTAAAGGAAAAAGGGGGGGAAAGATGGGGACTGAAAGGGACCATAAATTCTTATCTGAACAAGTGAATTTACTAAGAACTTAATTAGTTAGCATTAGGACTGATTTCGAGTCTTTTAAAGGAGAATTGGTATTCTTTTTCTGTTTGATAGTACGAAAAAATATGGATTCTAGAGGTCTAAATGAGTACATATTAATCGATAGGAATGAATAGAGAAGGATCATCAATGTAGTCTGATAAAGGACTTCGTTTTTCGTTGTTATTGTTATTGTAATGGAGGATTAGTATCTTTTTTCTGTTTGGTGCTGTGTAGGCTTTATGCCAAAATGATAAGCATGTACTCGCTACATACTGATGAGTTGCATTATACATTTTATGCTATGGATATACATTTGCATGGGACTGGTACATCTTTTGCTTACATACTCGGGACATAAATTTGGAATGTGCAATTTAAATGCCAAGATGAATCAATCTCCAATACATTTTGCAGGCGAAGAACATATAATCGTTTCTTGTCCGGAAACAGCATTAATTGAAGGAGAACAAAAATCTACAGAAAAGGGTCCAAATATTTGTGTACTATGGAGGCCGTGCCATATCTTATGATCCACTAAGGATACTCTTTTGAGCGGTTTGGATGAAGCGTGCACAATTAGTCAATCTACCGGTTCATTTCTTGACAAGAGAATGCATTTGGGCTGCGATTCACTCGGTTAGGGGTAAAAGAAAATTACATGTGATCGTTATCGCAGCAGTGTGCTGGAAGAAACAAATTAACTTTTTTTAGACATAGCTCATATGATGATGGTTTCACATTGCACACTCACTCAAATATGTTCTTTCGGACAGGGCTACTGTCAGGTGTCAAACCGTACGAGGGAGAACCGAACCGATAATGTATTTGTCTTTATGTAGCATGACAGTTGTACTTGGTTACTTTATTGCGACTCTTTCATGTACTTTTATTTTTATTTTGTGAGGGAAGTTATGCTTCTTATTTTGCTTTGTTTATGTATTTCGACTATTCTATTATCTCACATGGAGGTCATTAGTCTGCCATTTAAAGTATTTAAAAAAAAAAAAAAAAAAAAAAACGCAAGATACTGAACTGAATTACCAAGAACAGAATTGCTAGAACAAACTATTCAATTCAATATCCCCGTATTCTAGTGAAAATTTTGCAGCGAATTTGTAGGATTATACAGCAAGATCAAGTATGAAAATGATTAAAGCATTCTGCATATAGCATGTAGCCTGCAGAGGTTAGAAAAGTTGCATGACAAATCTGAATGCAATACACTGCCTCTGCCTGTTCTAGCCTTTCAAGATATAGAGAGAGAACAGTAGAAAATAAACAAAGCATTTTGAAGAATCTTACATTTTCATCTGGGTCCCGACAATAGCCATGCTGAAGGCGAAGAGTTGTTATTTGCATTCCGCGATGCCAAAGGAGCCGGAGAAGAAAAATCGTAGTCTATGTTGGTCTCGGCCTTCGCTGATCCTTCCAAGACCTTCACAACTGTGGACATTGAAGGCCTCTTGTTGCAGTCGCTCTGCAGACACCACATCGCCAGTTTCAATATTTCGATGGCTTCGTTCACATGTATCTGCATATCAGTACTACGACTGTCTATTATATCCGATAATCGATTTTGAGTCATCTTATCTTGCAATACACAAACCAAGTGAAAAGACTCCTCCGGCTGGATGTAGTCCAGGTTCTTTCTTCCGCATACAATCTCCAATACCACAACACCGAAACTGAAGACATCAGCTTTTTCTGTAATCAGAGACGTGAGCCATTCAGGAGCTAAGTACCCGGGTGTGCCTCTCATTCTCGTCATTACCTGGCTCTGGTCGCGATCGATGAGCTTCGACAACCCGAAATCAGAAACCTTGGCATTGTATTCTTCACCAAGGAGTATATTTTGCGGCTTAATATCCAAATGCGCAATCTTTTGCCTGCACTCCTCGTGGAGATACGATAAGCCCTTTGCTATGTCAGTTATAATCCTGCGCCTCGTCTGCCAGTCGAGAGTGTGATCATGATTCTTGGAGAAGATCCACTTATCGAGCGATCCATTGCACATGTACTCGTAAACCAGAAGCCTGTGTGACTTCTCTGCACAAAAGCCTATCAACCTTACTAGATTTATATGATGAACGCTGCCAATGGTTTCAACCTCAGCTAGAAACTCTTTTTTCCCTTGCCCGACGCCATCCAGCCGCTTCACCGCCACTTTAGTCCCATCTCCTAGTGTTCCCTCAAATACGGAACCGAATCCCCCCTCTCCAAGTTTCCTGCAAAAGTTTTCGGTTGCAACCTTCAACTCCTCGAAAGAAAATCTTGTGGGGAGTCCTGGTACCATATCGAACTGATCCTCCTCCGCCAACTCCTGCCTTTTCTTCTTCTTGACAAGCACAACGATAAAGATGATGGCAAGAAATGCAACGAGCAGAGCCCCAACGGTGGCCCCCGCTACAACTGCAGCACTGATTTTTTTCCTTTCAGAACCCATAGAACTATTAGACGGATTAGGAGTACGAACCTGAGGGATCTGAACTTTGATGTAAGCCGATGAATTGAAGTGACTGATATCTGGCTTGTTGTTCTGTAGTGAAAAGAGCTGTAACGGCAAGTAGCAGAAGCCATCGGAAGCATTTCCGTGGCTCTGAAACAGTGCAGCTTTACACGAGCAGTTCTTCAAACAAGCTTCCTGGCAAACCTCCACGCTAGTGCCACTGATGGCTGCAGCGTTGGGATCAACGTAATTGAAGTACGAGGCGTTGTCGAGAGCTATAAGCTGATGCCTCTGGAGGGACTGGCAAGACAGAGGAGTCACTGGTGCGCAACCAAGATTCGGCTGCCTCTCATCGACCTGCCTGAAATAGGTCGAGTCCCCGTCAGTTCCAGATGGGCAACTGCATTGCCCATTTGAACAGACCCCATACTCCCCACAAACAGTTGGAAATGCACAATCATCGAAAGTAGCAGAGTAAACACCGTATTCGAAAATACTAATAACATCACACAGTAGGATCCACCCTGTTTCATTCCATTCGTAGAGCCTCAGATGACCACCATAGTCGAGTCGCATGTATTGGAGAAACGATGCTCGTGGCAGCGGGACAGTTGAATCCGGCGAGCCCTTATCGTTGGACTCAGTAAAAATGGCAAGGCTGCCATTGGTGAACGTAATGTAGGTGACCTTGTTTGAAGACATCTTCGTCTTGCTCACATTTTGATAGTACATTTGTGGAGGATCGAAGCCAGCATATGCTGCAAAGCCACCGTCGACAATTTCAAGGGACAACTGACCTTGAGTCCAATTCGTTGCCGAGGAATTAGATGTCAGCCGCTGCCCCTGCCGCAGCGTCTGCCCAAGAACCCAGGAGTCCGACGGGTGATCAGCAGAAGACCAAACCGATTCATTGTTCCTGTCGACAAGCTCAAGATGGCCAATCTCAGTCAGGTTCATGCCCACCGCAGGTCTGCCAGAGGTGTTGGTAGACCAGGCAAGCGAGCCGTCGGCATCACGCAGTACTAAACTGCCATTTTCAAACTGCAGGGTAGCATTTTCCTTAACAAGATGGTGGCGGTTCGCTGACCAGACAACTTGAGGGGAGTCGTAAGTGTATCCAGTCATCCGAGAGCCGCTGTTGGTGTAGACAATGAAGATGGAGAGGAGGAAGGTGTTGCACATCCCGGTGCAGAAGAAGCCGCAGCCAAAGGAAGGGCCAAACTGCCCCCGGAGGAGGATGGCACGGACAGTTGCACCATCGGCAAAGCTCACCGTGTGATCTAGAGAGGGGCTGTTTGTCCACTTTGCGGAGAAGTTGGCTGTTGGGTAGTCGAAAGGTTGAGCAGCATCGAGATAGAGGAGAGAGCAGAGAGATGCAAGGAGGAGGAGGAAGAGATTCAAGGGTCTCATGGTTGGTGAGGGTTGCTGAATGCTGAGGATATTTTGTTTATAAGAGGTCGGATAGAGGAAAGGAATGGTTGACTGGGGGATTATGTTTTTTGACGATAAAAACTGCAGTACATGGCTTTTGCATTTCATTAAAAAAATAATAATAGAACAATTATAATCTTAACTACAACTTGCTCTCAACCACCCGCCACTAGAAGAGGATGTCTGGAAATAATGTCTGGAAGTTGTAGTTCTATTATTCTAGTGGCGGGTGGTTGAAAGATGTCTGGAAATAATATCTTGAGAGCAAGTTGTGAGTATCATTTGTCATGTCAAAAGACTATTTTGTTCCCCTTTTCCAATTTATATTCCAAATTGTGATAGAATAAGTGCCTCGTCACTAATATCCCTTTGCAGAAAACTGATACACTAAGATTTTTTCTTGTTTCTCTCGTACCTCGTGTTCCTTTTTGGGCCATATTTGTGTTTTTCTTTTTGAGCCATATATTTGTTGAGTAATAAATTCTGAAATGAATTCTGATTACCCGTAATTAGCTGCCACCGCCGACTTGGGGATTATTATAGTCAATCCAGTGGGCTGGAATATAGTGGGGAGACTTTGAAACAGTCAGCAGTCTTGAGCTGCACGGCTTCGCAATCAATCCACTCCACGTCAGACTCCGTGTGCTTCCTAATTTTTGAAATTTGATCCAAGATGGAAGCCAATCAATCAATTAATAAATTAGTAGATGATTAAGACCTTTTCTAAATTAGCACACACCTCCATTAAGTGATCTTAATAATGGATGGATGAGATTACACCTGAGATGATCACCGCAATTTTGCACCATAGAGGATCCAAGGTCATTTGCAATGGAACAAAATTCTATAAACGTGTGAATATCAGAAGATAACTTACAAACAATAAGAAATCTTGTATGCTAACTTAAACTGGAAACAAGTACACATTACTAGCATATAGGAAGCTGCTATGCAGAAAGTTAATGATCTCAAATCCTGTATTAATTGATAAAACAGATGAAACAGAAAATCAAATGCTGATGAAATGCAAGTCGGATACCTTCAAAAAAAACAAAAATCAAGCTGAAAAGCAACTGAGCTACTCGATATCGATATAGGATGAGAGCATAGAAGGGATTCAGAATCTTTCTTATTTCAGCAAGACCATTTCCAATAATATTACTGCAGAAGAGGTAGAAAGCCTACTTATGGGCTCTTTACACTTAGGGAGATCAAAATGAAAGTGCTGAGTTACTTGTAAGATCCTGGAAGACCAAAAGAATCAAATTTTTTCCCACAGTCGAGTCCGTGAGGAGCAGAATATAGAAAGTTGTAATGGAAGACTATTTCTTGATGCAAAAGGCTCAACTGCTACCAAGTCGGACATATTTCATTGATGAAAACTTACTTTTACAAGGTATAATAATAAATTGAAGAATGTTGTATCAAGACTTCTTCTTGTGTATGCTATCAACTGTACATGTCACAAGCATTCTAACCGACAAAAATTTAACTGGAGAATAGGGCTCCAGAACAATGAATTATGAGGCTAGACTGAGATGATTCTCATAAAATTAGCTTACCAAAGAATCTGGCACAATGGAACTAAAGCCACAGGATCATGGGCATCACAAGTTCCACCCTTTTTCTGACCCTTTGGGTCCTTGCTCTTCACTTTTGCAGATGGAAGACTCTATAGGAGATCGTCAAACTGCAATAGGGATCCTCTGCTATGCAACAAAATGATGAGAAATAGAACATAAACATTAATGCAGAGCTAATCGCACATTTAAATTGCAAGTGGAACATGAAAGAACTCACTTGTTAGTGATCCAACCTGTCGGGTGATCTAGCTGAGTAGATCTGACATGTTTTATAAAATTAAAGAATATGGAAGCCTTTCTAACCTATTTTTAAAATGTATAGGATTATTATACATGAATCAGTAAAATAATCAGAATAAGTATAAGAAGTTTTAGGTGATGTTCTCATTGAGAATATATACTATGTTATGTTACTTTCAGAACAAGAATTTAGCTATCAACAACCACACAAGGAAAAAACTACAGTTCTTATTTTTTTAGAAATCTATACTCATGTGTTTTAATGATCAAATACTACAACAACAACTAAGCCTTTTATCCCACGTATTTGAGGCAGATTATATGAACCAAAAAAACATCACGCCGGATCGATTACTTTGATAGACCTTCTCTATTTATTTCTATCAAGTAATATCTCCTTATTTAAACCTCTAGAATCCATATCTTTTCGTATTACCTTCATCCATATTTACTTCAGTCTTCCATTCGTTCTATTAACTTGTCCTACATTAATAAACTCCTCTCGTCGAACTGATGTATTTGTAGGCCTACGTTACACATAACCAAATCATCGTAAGCGATTTTCTGATATATTCTCATCGATAGGAGCTACATCTATCCTAGTACGAATATCTTCATTTCTCACTATCTCTCCTAGCGTTGCCGCATATCCAGCGGAGCATACGCATCTCTATTATACTAATCTTCTACGGATGACGTTTCTTTATAACCCAACATTCCGTGCCATATAATAAATCTGGCCTAATAACAATTCTATAAAAAAATTTCTTCAGTCTTAACGGAATACTCCTCCATTTCAACCAGCCAGCTTATATCCTATAGTTAACATCATTATCGATCTCTCCATTATTCTAATTAATATAACCCAAATATCTAAACTGACTGCTCATTTGTATCTCTTTCTCATCCAGTATTACAACATTATAGTTTATGGTCCATCGTTTACTAAATTTATACTCCACATATTCTGTTTTAGACCTACTCAATTTAAAACTTTTAGATTCTAACGTGTGCATCCATAACTCTAACTTGGCATTCACCCATGTTCTTGTCTCATCAACTAAAATAATATCATCAGCAAATAGTATACACCAAAGCATCTCATCCTGAATAGCTCTAGTAAGCTCATCCATTACTATAGCAAATAAGAACGGGCTCAATGCAAATTCTTGATGCAATCCAATTGTGATAGAAAAATCACTTGTTAAACCACCACGTGTTCTGATATTGGCCACTACTCCATCATACATGTCATTAATTATATCAATATACTTGATGGGGACTCTTCTTCATCAATATCCACCAAAATACCTCTCGTGGTACTAGGCCTGACTAACGGGCCGGGCGGCCCGTTGGGCACGCCCAGCCCGGCACCTCGGCCCGGGCCGTGCCAGGGACGAGGCCGGGCGTGCCGGCGGCACGCCTAGGCCCGGCGTGCTGGGCCGTGCCTGGCACGGGCCGGCACGCCAATTATTATTTATTTTTTTTGAAAAAATGGCCGTTGGGGTGTTTGGGGGGGTTTTGCAAAATTTTTTTTGCAAATAACCCCCCAACGGCTATTTTTATAGCCGTTAGGGGGTTTCTTGCAAAAAACAAATTGCAGATTTCTCCCCCAACGGTCAAAATAGCCGTTGGGGGGGTTTTGTAAATTTTTTTTACAAATTAAACATTTTCTTCATCTATAAATACCTCAATATCTCTTCTATTACCATTCATCATTCTTATACACTAAATTCATTCTAAAAAATCTCCTAAAATCTTTATTTCTCAAGAAGTCTCAACCAAAAAAAATAGCAAGTTTCAATCAAGTGATCAAGAAGTCGCAAGTAAGCAAGTCTCCCAAACAAGATTCAAGCAAGTTTTCTCATTGAAGCAAGGTTTTTTTTCGCTATTTCGGTTTCCAGCTTCATCTCTCTAACTAGGTATTTATAATTTAAAGTTTTTTTGAGAACTTTAATTAGTTATTTTTGGGATTTTATTAAAATGGATCCACACTCGTCTGGCGCTTCTTGCTCTCAAGCCACGGGTTCTTTTATTCCATTTTTAACTGATGAAGAATATCAAAATCTATGTCAACCCTTAGAACAACCTCCTCAAGTACCATTTTTTGTATCTCAGGAAGAAACAACTAATACAACCATACCTGAAACACAAACTACCACATCTACTAGGGCTGTTAGATCAGACATATGGAAACATTTTGAAAAAATAACAGAAAACAATGTTAGGAAAGCTAAGTGTAAACACTGTCATAAAATTTATTCGTTTCCTGTAGGTAACGGAACGGGTCATCTTAAAAGACACGTAGACAAAAATCACCCACCAAATGTACCACATCAAACACAAATAAGCACATTAGGTGGATCATTAGATATACGTAAATATGATCCAATTAAAACAAGAGAAAATTTAGCAAGATTTATAATACATGACGAACAACCATTTACTTTTTCGGAAAATCGCAAATTTGAAAGATTTTGTAAATCAACATTTACTGACGAATCTAAAAAAGTCCCACGTTCAACATGTACATCTGATATGTTCAAACTATATAAAGAGCAGAGGAACACTTTAATAGCTATTTTTTCTTCTTTAATTTTTAGAGTTGCAATAACTGCAGATAGTTGGGAAGCTAGAAATATGATTCATTATTTATGCATGACGGCACACTATATAGATCAAGAATGGTGCATACAGAAAAGAATAATAGGGTTTAGAGTATTTGATATTCCTCACAATGCACAAAATTTATCACAAACCATGCTAAATGTATTTTCAGCTTTTGGAATAGACAATAAAATATTTACCATTTCTTTGGATAATGCTTCTCAAAATACGGCCGCAATTAGAATTCTTAAAAATTATACAAAACCAATTCTAGATGGAAAATTATTCCATGTTAGGTGTATTTGCCATATACTAAACTTATGCGTTCAAGATGGATTAAAAATAGTAAATAATTCACTAATGAATCTTAGATATACATTACTTTTTATTAAAGATAGTGGGCCAAGAAGACAAATATTTAAACAAATATGTAAAAATATGAAAATATCACCTAGAATTGTACCTATAAATGTTAGAACAAGATGGAATTCTACATATAAAATGTTAAACATAGCTATTCAGTATAAAAATGTAATAAATGCTTTTAATGAAATAGAGACACCAATGTATAGTTTAGATAATAATGAATGGCACCAGTTGCATTGCATTTCTAAGTTTTTAGACAAATTTGAAGATGCATCTAGAGTACTGTCAGGAAGTTATTACCCAACTACACACATTGCATTATATTATTTAACCGAAATTACTTCGGTTTTTAATGAATGTAGAAACGACTCTATACTTGAAAGTATTGTTCAACCTATGGAAATTAAATTTAATAAATATTTTAAAGATTTTCCATACTTAATATATTTTGCAACTGTTATGGATCCCCATTGAAAGTTAGATGGATTTGAAATATTAATAGATTTATTTTATACAAATATGTCTTATGAAAATAATGTGAGGGATTTACTTAATAATATTAAAACATGTTTAGATATTATGTATAAAACTTATGAAGATATGTATGGTGTGCCAACACAAACTACAAAAGAACCATCTACTAGGAAAATTCGTAATCCAATAATATCATCTCTATTTAACAGAAAAAAGCCAAGACAAAGTAGTACATATTTTAATGAATTACATTATTATTTAGAGAGAGCTAGCTATGAAGATAACGCATCTCCTGAAAAGTATGAATCCTTTGATATTTTGGCATGGTGAAAATCACAGGAAAAAACATCCCGTGATCTACTAACTCCTCCAGTGTCTACTGTAGTATCGGAGTCTGCTTTTAGCACAGGTGGTAGAGTGCTCACGTACTTGAGAACCTCAATGGCGTCGGACACATTGGAGATGTGTGTCTGCTTGAAGGATTGGTACGACGCAGAAGACAGGGAACAAGGCTTGACTAATGAAGAAGATGTACTAGAGATCTTAGGCTTACCGGAAGAAAATGAAGATTGATTAAAAGTATTTAAATTTGTAAGGATATTCATGTATTTTCAATTTTTTTTTTAATTTTTAACTTATAAATCTCTTAGAAAATATATTAAGAACAAGTTGAGGGTGACGGCTAGGGTCCTCTCCCCTCTCTTCGGGTTTTGTATAATTTCTAAAGAGATTTATAGAGTAATTACATAAATGTATGAGATTATATATAATATAACATTTGTTTTTATCATATGATATAACATGTATTTTTTTTTTTTCAAAAAAAAACCGGGCCGGCCCGCCTCGGCCCGGGCACGGCACGGGCCTGCCGTGCCGTGCCGGCGGGCCGGCCCCATGGCGGCCGTGCCATGCCGGTGGCACGGCACGCCCCCCCCCCCCCCCGTGCCGGCCGTGCCGGGCACGAGGCCGGGCCGGGCGGGGCCAGGCCCGGCCCATTAGTCACCACTACGTGGTACCTTATTATAAATTTTCTCTAAGTCAATAAATACCATATGCAAATCTCTATTTTTCTCTCGGAATCGCTCTATAAGTTGAAGTAAATGAATAGTTTCTGTCGTCGATTGCTCCGGCATAAATTCAAACTATTCTCCGATATTTTAACAGTTTGTCGCAATCTATGTTCAATTATCATTTTCCAAAACTTCATAGTGTGACACATGAGTTTTATTCCCCGATAGTTTGAACAACTCTGAATATCACTCTTATTCTTATACAGAGATACTAGGGTACTTTTTCTCCATTCATTTGGAATTTTTTTAATTTGTCAAATCTTGTTAAAAAGATCTGTCAGCCACCTCATACCAATCCCTCCTAAGTATCTCCATATCTCTATAGAAATCTCATCTGAACCAACAGCTTTTCTTGATTTTATCATCTTCAAAGCCTCTTTTATTTCAGATTCTTTAATTTTGCGCATAAAATTACAATTCATATTCTCACATTGAATAGTAAGATCTCCTAAATCTTGAGTAAAACTACATTATATAATCTATCAAAATGATCTTTCCATTTTTCTTTAATCTCTTCGTCTCGAACTAGAACTTCTGATCCTCATCTTTAATATACTTTACAGCAATGTTTAAAATAACGATAACGTTAACGTAACGTTTTTTTTTTGTTAGGTTAAGTAGCAAATAACGTAACGCATAACGTAGGTTACGCAATTTTCAATTTATTTAATTAAAATAAATATAAAACTATATTTAATAATGATCATAAATAAGTGAATAAATCCAAAAAATCATATAAAATACTGTAAAATCAATTTAAAGACATAGAAAAATTTTAAAATTTGTAGCAAGTATGACAACAATTTTTTAGTAGCACACTAATTCAGTAGCACATTCCATATTTCAGTAGCACAACATCAAATTAACACTAATACAGTAGCACATCATATTTCAAATTTTTTCTTATTTCATATTTCATATTTCAGTATCACACTAATACAGTAGCACATCATATTTCAGTAGCACAATATCAAATTAACACCAAAAAGAAGAATTATAACTGTAGCAGTTAGCATATCATATTTCATTACTTGGAATACACTAATACAGTAACTTAATTGAACTGAAATTTAATTAAATCCCAACAGAAACTTAATTAAATCCCAAAATTCCAAAATAGCAGCAACTTAATTGAATCCCAAAATCCCAACAGAAACTTAATTAAATCCGAAAATAACAACTTAATTGAATTCCAAAATCCCAAATTAACAGTTAAAAATTTTTAGTCAATGAAAAAAAAACTAGAATTTAATGTAAGCATTACATTAAGCCTTAAAATAAACAGGTAAAAAAATTAGGTTAAAATTTTTACCTGTCGAAGTTCGCCGGAATGACTCGCCGGAGTTAGCGACGGAGAGGATCGGCGATGGAGATGGTTGGCAACGGAGTCGGCGATGGAGAGAATCGGAATCGACGATGGAGAGGAGAGAATTGGGCGATCGGCGAGAGTGGAGATAGAGAGGATCGGAATCGGCGATCGGCGAGGATGGCAAGAATCGGCGAGGATGGGGATGACCGACGTGGATGGGGAGAGTCGGAATCGGGCGAGGTTGGAGATGATCGGACGATCGGCGATTTTTCGGGGGAGGAATCAGAGGAACGAGCGATTTTTTACGGTGGAGGGAAGTGGAGATTCGGTCGCGAAAAGGAAAGGGGGAGGATTTTAGGGTTAGGTTACGAGTATTTATACCCAAAATACCCCTAGGAAATAACGTTCGTTATTTTGCGTTATAACGTTACGTTATGTAACGTACGTTATTTACAAATAACGCACCGTTACGCAAACCTGCGTTTTTTTCTCCTGTTACGGAGCGCCGGGTCCGCGCTCCGTTACGAAACGCGTTATAACGCGTTTCGTAACGCGTTATTTTCTACATTGCTTTACAGTATGTAAATCTCTAGATTTTCTCTCTTATTCGAGCAATTCTATATATATATATATGTTTTTCTGCCTCTTTATTATCCAACTTCTCGTATACTTGTTTATATAATTTAGTTTTTGCATCCCGAACAGCTTTCTTAGCCTCTTTGGCTAGTTTATACCTCTCGAAACTTATTCCATCATTATTATTATTATTATTTTTCAAATCTCTATAAAGCTCTCGCTTGATCTTAATAATATTTTTTAGCTCTTTATTCCACCATGATGTATCCTTACATAGTGGAGCACCGTCCCTCGACTCACCAAATATATCTTTAACTACTCTCTTAATGCAGCTAGCCATTTTGTTTCATATTACATTAGGATCATCATGATCCCTCCAATCTGCTTCTTGTACTATTCTATCTACAAAAACTTTTTTATTACCTTCTAATCATGACAACTTCATCTCAAGATTTAACTTATACTTAATATTTCTAAGTCTCTTTCTAATCTGAATATCTAAAATTAAGAGTATATTGGATAACTACAGTCTTACCTGGCACTAACTTACAATCGATACAACTAGCTCTATCTACCATCCTAGTTAAAAAAAAATCTATTTGGCTCGCACTCGATCCATTTTTAAAAATAATCAAGTGAGAAACTCTCTTTTTAAATAAAGTATTCACTAAAATCAAACACAAAATAGAAAATAGAAATAAATAGCCTCCATTTATATTATTCAGCTGGCAAAAAAATGAGCTAACCAAACCTTATTGGTATTGGCATTTGAGCAATCCAGAGTCAAGTCTTACCGCTAGGTATTTGGCTGCAAAGTTGAAACCGTGTAGACAGGCTGTCAAACAACCCTACCCACTAAGCAAATCTGATGCCAGCATGAATTAGTCAGGCTAGTTGATTGGTTAAATCAAAATATGTAAAAAAAGGTTGCGTACCACTAGACCCAGACCCATAAACTCACATGTATCACTTTTGGACCCGGATCTACCCTGTTACTAACAGGGGTAATCAGAGCCTACCCGATTGTCCTGTGGGTAGGGTCCAGGTCCCGGTATTAAATCTGATTTTTATTAGGTTTTATATAAGCTTTTCCACTAATTTTTCGATGGTACCCAAACACTACCCAATATTATGCACGATTTCAACAGTTGGACCTGGTATATACATGTGTACATTAATGGATCAGGTCCATGTACCATGTTTTTAGAACATCCCTAGATGGAACCTATACGGAAGTCCACACTCATAAAAGTGATTGTACAATCAAATGACTTCAATATTTGTAGCAATGGACCTAGGAATTTCATGGACCAAACTAAAAAGTTAATTCCAGATGAATATCAAATGAGAATGTATCATGGACATTTACAAGTTTATTTTTTTGTTCAAATGCATGAATATGACATGTCAATGAAAATTGATAGTTTTCTACACCAACGTATTCAGTTTAGGTTCTTAAATTACATTGGTATTGTTTTCTAAGTACAACCATTTTCATGGATGCAACCTTTTCTTGACAGCTTATTTGGAGATAAGACAACAGGTGATTTTAATTTGCCGACATAATACCGCTAAAAATGAGGATTTAACATACAAAATCTATTAATTCCATTATATATTATAGTCGACCTATTAGTTTTTTTAATGCATTTTCCAAATAATAAATAATAACATAAAACCACGTTTTGAGTGATACCTCTTTCCGACAACACAATACCAGAGAAATTACTCTCACAGAAATCCCAGGTATCTCTCTTCTCAGAAGCACAAAAAAGTCCTAACACCTACCAATAGATTTCTAAATTTCTCACCTAAAAAATCTCTCGATTTCACTTCCTCTTTCAATTCAGGGGGAAGGTGGAATCCTTTCCATTACAACAACAACAACAACTAAGCCTTTTATCTTAAGTACTTGGGGTAGGGTATATGAACCAAAAGAGAATCACGTCGGATCGATCACATTGATAATCATTCTCCATTCTTTTCTATCGAGTAATACGTCATCATTTAAACCTCTATCATCCATATTTTTTCATATCATCTCCATCTATATTTTTTTCGGCCTTCCCTTTACTCTTTTAGCTTATCCTACCCTAATAAGCTTTTCTCATCGAACTAGTGTATTTGTAGATCTATGTCGCAGATGACCAAACCATCATGAGCGATATTCTCGCATCCTCTTCGATGAGAGCTACACCTATTTTAGCATGAATATCTTCATTTCACGTTATCTCTCTCAGTATTGTCACGCATCCAATGAAGCATGCACATCTCTGCTACACTTATTTTCTGTGAATGAAGTTTCTTTATAGTCCAGCATACGTGCCATATAATAAAAGTTGGCCCAATAGCAGTCTCATAAAATTTTATCTTTCAATTTAAACAGAATGTTACAGTCGCATAAGACTCCCATTGCACTCCTCTAATTCAACCAGTCAGCTTGCATCCTATGCTTGATATCGCTATCGATTTCACCATCCATTCTAAATAATAGAGCACAAATACTTAAATTGATTGCTCATTTATATCTCTTGCTTGTCTAGTATCACAGCACTATAGTATATGGTTAATCGTTTACTAAATTTATACTCCATTACTCTGTTTGAATCTATTCAATCTAAAACCTCTAGATTCTAATATTTGCTTCCATAACTCTAAGTTGGTATTCAACCCTGCTCTCGTCTCATTGACTAAGGCAATAATATTAGCAAATAGCATGCATCAAGCTATCTTATCCTGAACAGCTCTAGTAAACTCATCCATCTCTCTGACAAATAAGAATGGACTCAATGCAGATCCATAATACAATGCTAATGTGTTTAAAAAATACTTGTTAGGCCACCATAAGTTCTGATATTTATCACTACCAATATACTTAATGAGACTCCCTTCTTCATCAATGTCCACCAAAACACCTCTCTTATTCCATCATTGATCTTCAAATCTCTATGAAGGTACCGCTTAATCTTAATACTATTTTTACCTCTTCATTCCAGCATGATGTGTCCTTACGTAGTAGAGCACCACCCTCGACTCACAAAATATAACTTTCGCAACCCTCTTAATGCAACTAACCATTATGTTCCATATTACATCGGGATCATCATGGTCCTTTCAATTTTCCTGTATCACTCTATCTACAAAACTTTCAATTACCTTCTAAAATCGCCAACGCTTAATCTTAAGATCTATAACTTATGCTTAACCTTTTTAAATCTCCTTCTAATCCGAATATCTAAAACTAAAAGCCTATCTTAGGTTACTATACTCTCATGGCACTACCTTACAAATGATGCAACTACTTTTATCTACCCTCCTATTTAAAAAAAAAAATCTATTTGGCTCGCACTCGATTTACTTCTAAAAAGTAATCAAGTAAGAAACTCTCGTTTTAAACCAAGTACTTGCTAAAATCAAATCATAAAATAAAGCAAAATCTAGAACTGAGTTACCTGCCTCATTTATTCTCCAGAACCAAATCCTCTATGCACATTATCCAACTCATTACGATTAGTTCCTATATGCCCAATGAGGTAACCACCAGTAAAGAGTTTTTCTCCAGCAAATATTCCCTGCACCATCTCATCTAGATCCTCTCAAAATTAATTATTACTAGATTCATCAAGTCCTATTTGTGCTGCATAGACACTAATAACATTAAAAATCTCCCTATATAACATAATTTTAATTAATAAAATCATATTATCCTTCCTTCTAGCCTCCACTATATCCCCAAACAATTGTTTATCTATGATCACATTTACCCTCTTACGGTTTCTATCTCTATATGTATACCAAAGTTTATAACAATAAGGCTCTCTGATTTTGGATTGCTCAGACACCCACTTTCTTGCACACACAAGTATTAACCCTCATTCTAATTATAACATCAACTAAATTTTCTACTCGTAAGGAAACTTATGTTCCACGAATCTAACCGAATTTTATGTTCATGAACTAACATGTTTACCCTAATCCACTCATTAAGTTGTGGAAATCCTTACATTCGACATCACATCCAGGCACTAACGTTGTGCGTCACTTCTAGACGACGATGTAGCAACCCTCGCACATTTTTCATTACACATGGACTCCGATGTAATGTATTGCCTAGTCGAGAACGCCCATGCGAAATTTAATTTTTGCCTCATATCATAATATGTGACAATGTTTCACGATGGCTGTCACAAACTACCACAACCCTCTAGCTTTATCCCCTCTTCCTTTATCCTGATATGGGACAGGCAATGAAAAGATAAAACTTTAAGCACAACAATGGCGGAGCTTGGAATCCTTACCATTATATTGTTTATTATTTTTATTATTAAGTAGTTCTATTTTTCTTTTATAGTGAATTGATAATCTTTGGTTTAACGATATGAATTTTACTCAGCTTTTAATATTACATAGACATAGAGGCATAAGGTATGCTTAAATTTTGAAGATTCATGCAACTTATTTATAGGTTATACTTAGATTAATATTTTATTAGACCAAAGTGAAATAATTTTTTTAAACAACTCAATGATAAGATATTTTATATTTTGAATTAGGATTTCTTGAACACATCTTTCGGCTAGGTAAGACCATGTGATCAATCTAGTTAAGATAACTTTGAGAGTTTTACCAATGCTTTTCTCGATTGCTTGCCAACTTTTCTCTCAATTTGTTTTAGTTCTGTTGTAGTTGCTTTTCTTGGGTTAACTCAAATAATTGCAATCCCCATGGATCAATCTCAGTTTCACTGAGAAATTACTACTTGGAGCGATCTCTTGTATTTGGAAGTGCAACTTATTTGACCGACCATTGCACAAATTACAAGAGCATCGACATCAAGTCTGATAGCCGGTTGTAAAACTTGGTCAAAGTTTTCATTGAACCTTGCTCAATAGTCAATCCTATTTTGTTTGGGAAATGACTTGGATGATGATGAAAATATTGGGTTGGTCCACAGAGTCAGGTTAAGAGTCTGACTTGCACTCATAGTTCACATATATATGTTGTGCGATGTTGATGCATCATTATGTGTCATTATGTGTCAGTGCAAATGGATTGTCATATAGCATGATCAGAACACACAGTATATTATGCCCCATATTTCATCCTTTCCTTTTTGTAGTGTATGTTTGCATGTCTCCTGACTCATACATACACATCTTTGTACAGGTCTGATGGATACATATGCATAAGAATCATTATCTTAATCTACAAAGGTTTTAAAAATATTCCTTGGTAAGCACGAACCTGAGCTTACTTTGTTTTCCGGAACCTTCGATCTCACATAGACTATACAAGAAACTTTACAGATACCATAATTTTCATAAAACTAGTTATCTTTGAATCTGGATGATCAAGTAGGATATGTTAAAAACACAACAGCAACAAACCATTCTAAGAGAAAGATTAAGAGTAGCACACAGTTTATATTTTATGATTCACCAAAATGATCGTTTAGGGACTACAAAAGGAGAACTTACAGGTTAGTTACGTCATGCGTTTAAGAATCAAGTATCTCATCTTCAGAGTCTATCTCATCAAGAACAACATATTTTGAAGTTACACTTGAAGCGGACATTGGTTCTCCGTTTTCATTAGACTGGCCTTTTTTAAGCTTTTTGTACCTGAAATGATGACAAAGTTAAAATATAACCAAATTATTCAAAATGGTGGTGAATATTTAAGAGATGAAATAGTGCAAGACACTACTCAAGAGCAAAGATTATGTAAATACTTGATAGCAAAAATGCATACCATACTTAATAGCTATGATTAGTAGACATAGAGAGCAATATTTCAGAATCCTGAGATGATGACATCACTATGTAGAGGTACTTTATCTGAATATATGTTATTTTGACTTGTTGAAAGGTGCATTTGTTACTGCTTGTTGGATTTTTTTTTTTTTTTCTCTCGAATTTCAAAGGAGCCAATCTATGGCCACCAAGGGGCCATCGATGACCACCCATAGATGGGGGCAGCAAGCCCTGTATCGAAGGGTCAACCATGGTTAACCCCCCTTCAGTGCTTGGACCCATTGATGGCAGCGATCTCTAGAGTAGGGTTTGGCTTCAGATTTGGACTCGTGAGCTATCAAATTGGATCCTTTTGTGAGTAGGTTTTGTGCCTAACAACCCTAAACTACAAGAGGATGTTTTAGAGAGTTTTTTTAGGGCTTTTGGAGAACTCTTTTGCAATCTTCGAGAGTTCATAGTCATCATCTTGTGAGCGTCAGATTGCTTTTATAGCTTTGAGAGATTTGGAAGATCCAAGATTTGTATATATTTGGCCCCTAGACGTAGGACTTATTTCGAACCACATTAAATTTTTGACATTTTCTGATTTGATCTCTTTGATTTGCTTTATCTGTCATAATTTTGAATTTATCGATTTATTTTAATCCTCTGTCAGTAGAATCTCTGATTATCTATAATCCTTAATCTATTTGAAAGGCTTTTGTTTGCATGTACCTCTGAATCTCTATCAGAGCACACCAGGCTTCATTTCTGCGGTTTTGATATTGGGATTTATTGGAGATTTATAAAGGTGATAATTTTATTGGAGAAAATGTTAGGCGATTCAGCTTCAAGTTCGGAACCACCACAAACTCCGAAGGAGTTGTCGAAGTCTTCAACAACTACTAGATCCACAGTAACAAATGTTAAGTTCAAGGTAGAGAAGTTAGTAACAATAACTTTGGCATGTAAGAATGCAAGGTGATGGATGTCTTGTATCAATAAGATTTGCAGATAACATTGGAGAAGGCAAGCATGAAAATATGTCAGAAGTTTGAGCGGCAGAAAATAAATCGAATGGCAAGTGAAACAATTACACCTTATATTGTGAAAGACCAGAAGTATATTTTAATGAGATGTGAAAGCAAGTAACTTTTGGCAAAACTAGGAAAATAAATACATGATAAAAAGTATAGATAATCGTCTTTATTTGAAGAAGAAACGCTTTTAGTGCCAACATAAATCAGATACTTTTATGGCTGAACTCAATGAGTTTAACAAGATACTTGTTGATTTGCAAAATTTGGATGTTGAAATTTTGGATAAAAATAAAGCCTTGCTGTTAATGAATTCTCTAACTGATTTATATGAACACTTAACTACCACCATAATATATGGGAAAACTGAAATTAAATTTGAAGATATTTCTAATGTCATGATGAATAATGATTATCAAAAGCTCGATACGAAGATTCCGCAGGATTATGTTTTGGTAGTACATGGTAGTCTGAAAATAGGAATCAAGACAGACAAAGAAAATCTCCTTCTAAGTCTAAGAAGAAATATTCTGATAAGGATGAGTGCTCCTAATATTGTAAGAAAGGTCGTTTGAAGAAAAATTGTCCCAAAGCAGTCAGAGAAGGAGAACTAGGGCTTAACAACAAACATTTTGCATACAATGAAGATGAAGATTATGATATTGCTCTACCAGCTTCATTGGCAATTAGCCACAAAGATTATGGGATTTCTATCCAAACAAGACTTACCATATTTGTCCGGGGAGGGAATTTTTTTTCCTACTTGGAAGAGTTAGAAGGTGGAATTGTTTACATGGCTAATAATACACCTTGTAAATTAAGGGAATAGATGAAGTATGATTTCGACTACACGATGGAACAATTAGAGGTTTGACAGAAGTTTTTTGTATGTGCCAGACATGAAAAAATATCTTATCTCATTGGGAGTCCTGATAGGCAAGGGCTTACAAATTAAATTGACCGAGTTAGGTTCGAATGCTACTAAAGGTGCTCTAGTAGTAGTGAAGGATTTTATCTAATACGTAATACA
Source organism: Dracaena cambodiana (assembly GCA_036321105.1). Classification (NCBI taxonomy): domain Eukaryota; kingdom Viridiplantae; phylum Streptophyta; class Magnoliopsida; order Asparagales; family Asparagaceae; genus Dracaena; species Dracaena cambodiana. Next base: position 34,947,947 of record JAYEPQ010000013.1, read on the forward strand.
GTTAATGGATGAGTATTAATGACTTCATATATGTCGGGCACAGATGATGACACCTCTAGATTATGGCATATGAGGTTGGAACATATTGGAGAAGGTGATTTATAGAGTTTGGTAAAGCAAGACCTATTCAAAGGAGCGATGACGGAAATATTGGAGTTTTATGATCATTGTATAATCAGAAACAAACCTCAAGTATAGTACCGCAATTTACAGAGGGGATTCTGACTTATGCACACACAAACACTTGGGTGCCGATCAAGACAGCTTCATTAGAGGTTTACATTGGTTTGTATAGTTTGTGGATGATTACTTGTAAAGAGGTTAGGTGTACCTAATATGAAGTTTTGGACGTATTTCTAAAGTGAAAAAAGATGGGTGACTCAGACTTGTAGGAACATTAGTAGTGGCCTAGATCAGATAATGGATGTGCGTACAAATCGGATCCATTCATGAAGTTGTATCAGAACAAACGTATTTTTCAAACTTTACTGTTAGGGAAATACCGCAATAGAATGGGGTGGCAGAGCGCATAAATTGTACTTCGCTACAAAAAGCGTGATGGACAACATACTGTGACAGAATGGGATGGCAAAGTGCATGAATCGTACTTTGCTGGACAAAGCGCAATGTATGTTGTCCAATGGTGGATTGGACAAGGTATTTTGGGCTAAGCCTTTATCGTATGCAAGCCATTTTATTAACAAGTTGCTAGCAGCTATAAACGAGGGGAAGACTCCACTTGAGGTATGGTTTGGATATTCTGCTATGGTTTGGACATTTATTTGGTTGTCTTGCTTACTATCATGTTAGGAAAAGTAAACTGAATCCCGCAGCAAAGAAAGTTATATTTTTGGTTTCAGCACAAATGTGAAGCGATATGATTCTAGTGCCTTAAATCTAGGAAAATAATCTATATCAGATATATTTCCTTTGATGAGTCTTCTATGTTGAAAAACCAGCATGGATACCTCAAAATGATATCAACTACAGGAGTGCCCCATAGTAGATGGAGTTTAAGAATCCAACTTTTGAAGAGATGGACAAAAATAGAGTTACTACATAGGAGGATATTGTTATAGATGATGTCAAAGAGACAAAATGAAGAACAGCAATGACTCCATTGCAATTAGTAGAACAAAAACAGATTAAAAAACCTACACAGTTCACTGACATATTGGCAAACACACTCCAAGTTATTATAGATGTTCCTACTATCTAAGATGTGGGGTTCCTACTATTTAAGATGTGGGGTGAAGCTGAGGATTAGAAGGGTACGATAGACGAGGAGATGGATTTTCTTCATAAGAACCCCACATGGATTGGCAAGATTTTCGAAAAGAAAGGTCATTAGATGCAAATGGGTGTTCTCTAAGAAAAATGATACTTTTTCTTAAGGGGTTAGATACAAAGCTAGATTGGTAGCAGAGGTTATACTCCACAGTAAAGAATTGACCAGACTGGGATATTCTCTCCAATTGTCAAATATTCAACCATTCGTATTTGTTAGTTTTGATTATGCAGTTTGATGTGAAACTAGTTCAAATGGATGTCAAAAGACTCAAAACAGCCTTCTTGCATAGTGATTTGAAAGCGGATATATCACTCAACAAGATAGTCCTAAGATTGCTAAAAAGAAGACATGCTCTCTAAGTTGAATAAGTCCATGTACTACTTGAAGCAGTCTCCCACACAATGGTATAAGAAGTTTGATCAGTTAAAGATCTTTAAGTTAAATTTGTATGCCAAAAGTTATGTGGTCACTGTGTCTACTTCAAAATGTTTAAAGATGGATCATTTCTCTATTTGCTTCTATATGTTGATATGCTAATAGCACCAATGAGTAAAGTGGAAATAGAGGAACTGAAGGCACAGCTCAAAAGCGAATTTGAAATGAAAGATTTTGGAGAGACAGAAACTACTAGGTATAGAGATTGAGAGGGATAGAGTGAAGAAATAATCCATAAATCTCAGAAACAGAATTTCCAGAAGGTGTTGAGCAAGTTTGGTACTGATAAATCTTCTAAACCAGTTACTAAATCATTAGCCCCTCATTTTAAGTTGAGTTCCCCAATTATCACCACATACCATCAAGAAATGAGAGTTTATGGCTCGAGTCATATATGCTAGTATAATTGGCAGTTTGATGTACGTAATGGCATGTACAAAACCCGACATTCTCTCAGGCCATCAATATGGTAAACAAGTACATGCATAATCCTAGTAAAGGACATCGATAGACGATAGAATGGATTTTGCGGTATACTCTGGATAGTTTGAAATTTGAGCAAGATAAGAAGTTTATCAAGTTTGTAGGTCATGTAGATTTTGATTTTGCAGGTGATTTGGATAAGCAACATTTGACTACAGGGTGTATGTTCCCTCTTTCTACAAGTCCAATAAGTTAGAGATCGATTTTGTAGTATACCGTAGCTTTGTTTAGTACATAAACAGAGTACATGGCGGTAATGGAGGCCTTTAAGGAGGCAATTTGGCTTTTAGGTTTGCTTGATAACTTGGGTATAATTTAGGAATATGTAGATGTTCATTGTGATAATCAAAATACTATTCAGTTAGCAAAAAACCAAGTGTATCATTCAAGAACGAAGCACATTGATATTCAATTTTACTTTATTAGGAAGACTGGATGAGGCAATATTCTTATAAAGAAGATCGATACTGCAGATAATCCAGCTGAAATATTAATTAAGGTAGTGTCAAGAGTCAAATTCCAATATTTTAGGGACGTGACCAATAATTTGCATGTTGGAAGAATTTTAGATCATTGTAGCCAATGTATGTGGTGATGTTTGTGTACTAGATCATTTCGAAAGCTTGTTAATTAATACTCTGAGTTGCCTGAAGTTGAAAAACTCGCCATGGTGGAAGTTTGTCGAATTTTTTGTCTCAATTTTTAGAGGAGACACCGCAGGCCACCCACAAAGGGGGCAGCGAACCATATATCGAAGGGTTAACCCTGGTTGACCCCCATCAATGGGTGCATGGACCCATCGATGGTAGGGATCGCAGGAGTCAGGTTTGGCTTCGGATTTGGACACTTGGGCTATCAAATTTGATCCTTTTGTAACTAGGGTTTCTGTCTAACAATCCTAAACTATAAAAAGGTGCTTGGAAGATTTTTCCAAAGTTTTTTAAAACTTTTAGAGAACTCTTTTGTAACCTTTGAGAGTCTATAGTCATCTTTTGAGAGCGCGAGATCTTTTTTGTAGCTTTGAGAGATCTGAGAGATCCAATATTTGTATTTGCAAAATATCATCAATAGTGAAGTTTTGATTTAGCTTATAGACGGAGGACTTGCTCCGAAATATGTTAAACTCTTCGTGTTCTCTAATTTGACCTCTTTGATTTATTTTATCTCTCATAATTTGAATTTGTCGATTTATTTTGTATCATCTGTCAACAAAATCTCAATAACTTTTGATTTACTTGAAAGACTTCCGTGTGTGCACATTTGATTTGTAAATCTGTTCATCCAAAATTCACTTATTAAAATGATCTAAGAAATACTAAGTATTCATTAAAAGGGGCACAACATATTCCATCTTATATATAATTTCCAAGACAATTAACTATAAGCAATATGCACTAGCATGTTATTCACGAGCACATATATGTACCACAAGTATGGTCATATGCGATCTCAATTATTTTGGGGGAAAAGAGAGAAAAACCAAAAAAAAGGGATAAAAAAGAAAAAGAAAAGGAAAGGTCATGGATAAATTGCAAAAATACTTAGTACACCTAATCACTTACTAATGTATTAAAATGAAATGAGAAATGCCTATAGATACCTACTTGAATCAAATAAAAAAATACTAACATTTAATTAAAACCTAATAACAATATCAATTTAATGACCAAGTTCCCAAATAAATATAATGACAAAAGCATTTAAATGAGTAAGTTACTAAGGAAGTGCTCGTTTCGGGGAAAGAGACTCTGAAAATCTAACAATGAATGGTAACAACATTTTCAACCATTTCTGAAAAAATATTTTCCCTGTTTATTTGTAAGAAAAGTAAGACAAAATATATTAGAGTTTTCCTTGGAATTTTCTATGCTTGTTTAGTAGAAAAAAGATATGAAAAGATACAAATAAAAGCCTCTAACTATCATCTCTCTCACTCAATAATTAAAAATTCACAAAACTATTTTCTTCTTTTTCCGTTGGTTTCCCTACAAAAAGGGGGAACCAAGAAAAGGCAAATTAACCTGCCACGTAAGATTTTTATTGCTCTCCATAATTGATCCTTTCTCGGAAACAAATACAGGAAAGCAAGAATAATTATGTGAAAAGCTATAAACAGTAATATTTGGAGCTTTAAAGCTATAAAAAGTAATATTTGGAGCTTTCCATGACCTTTTCTAATCCACTTCCATCAAACAAGCAACCCCTAAGTGATAAAAAGTAAATATAACTTTTAGAAGAGCATGTCATCTTGCAAAAAAATTTGCCAAGGTTTGGTGCAAGATGCAACTAAAGCCATATAAGTAAGAGAAAGAGAAAGTAGAAAGATAAGGGAAAAAGAGGAGTGCATGATGGGATTTGGGGTTTGACTTAGTTAAGTTTGTTTGGGCTTGGAATTTCATTAAGTTAGGATTTCAAAATTAGTTATAACAGGACTTAGATTAGTTAGCATTTTTGGGTTAGTAACTATTTGTTTGTTTTGATGCTCTCCAAAACAGGTGTTTTAAGTGGATAGTCCAAAACACATCTCAACCATTCATTAAAATAATGATGGTTAGCATATATTCTAAACTACCACGCACCCCATAATTTGAATTAATATATATTTTACAATCCAAAATATTAACCACCCACAAATTTAGTGGGATGTTGAAATTGCATCTTGAACCATGGAGAGGATCTGGACTCACTGTTTAGATATTTAGACTTGTTTGCATGGTTGCTTTTAAGATTAGGAAATTTTTAGTCAGTTATATATGTTTTTATTAGGGGTGTGTAGAATAACCTAAACCAAGAAACCCAACTAAACGAAACTCATAGTTTGGTTTGATTAATTTAAGTTTGATTCATGTTCAGAATACGAGGGATGTGTTTCGGTTATTTTAAAGTTCGGATTTGGTTAAATTTCAGTGGTCGCACACCCACGTGATTCGAAACCGACCGAACCTATGATTTAATTAAAAAATAAGATAACTAACTAAGTGATCTAACCTAACCACATTTTGTTAGCAGTCACCTTCAATTAGGTTTCATATCGTGAAAATATGTGGATACGAGACCCGTATTGATAGATGCACAACCCTAGTTATTGTTCATGCAAAGCCTAATAAAAGGTTGAATTACAAGAAATAAATTAATGAACGGAAATAAACTGAGTTCGTTTGGTAAGGCTGAGGCATTGTTATCTTTCCTTCAAATGCTATCTTTTGCTTCTTCATATCTTATTATGCAATTCTATTTTGGGTTGCACGAAAAGGCATAGAGCCTTGTTATGGACCTCATTCGCCTTACCTACTCCTTTTCACACCAATATGACTATTGTACCCTCAATCACTCTCCCCCTCGAAGAATTATAGGCTATTGTAAGCATAAGTTTGATAATCTCACTATACTCATCAAAGAGACACTTTTACGTTCAAAGCAGCTCCTATCATTAAATTTGTATCAACATTAACTCTTGTTGCTAATGTTCCACCAGCTTCAATTATTGTTAGCAATGTACAAATTAAGCCATTTTGAGTTAGTTTGAAGATGATACAAGCAAGGTCGGTTGAAGTTGATCTAGATTCAATCCTTGCTAATCTATGACGACACCAAGTAAAACTTGTATCAATGGAGGCTAAGTTTTAGGTTCATCAACCTGTTTCAAACATGCATCAAGCACCATAATCTATAGAGTTTATTAATTCCAACCCACTTCCACCTCTTTGTCATATATTTAGTGATGTTCTTGTCTTCGGTATCCTCGAGCTGTATTCTAACCCATCCTTCATATAAGAAGTTTTCCTATGTCAATTCCCCTGTAATTAATGCAATTGGAGTTCGAACCCTTGTGCTCTTGCATACTTTTTAAGAAGTTTTACCAATTCACTATAGTGACGCTTGTACAAGGAGTTTTCGGTTGGTCTTCATCAACTTTATGAGAACAAATGGAACAAGGAGGCTTGGAGACATAAAAGAGACTTGTGGGCGAACCAGGAAGTAGCGGAAACAAAGTAAAATGTTTCCAGGGTTTGATCTAGTTAGGTTCATTTAAATTTGAGATTTTTTATTTTGGTAGGATTTAATAGTTAGTTGATTTAGGATATGAATTTGTTAGAAACCAGATTAGTTAGTAATTCATAGGCTTGTTGATTAATTAGTGTTTCTTGGCTAGCTATTTTGATTTCTTTGTTAGGCTTGTTTTAAGATTATAGAATAGTTGGTTGGTGTTATTTTATTTTTTAGTATTTAAATCTAAATCTTACTTAAAGACCGTTTAAAGGCTGAATGACATGAAATAAATCAGTGAATGAATTTATTTGTTAGCATTCATGTTATTAGATAGAGTAGGCTTTCTTTGAATGCTGTTATCTGGTGATTTATCTGAAAGCTTTCTCTATAGGATTTAGTTTTCTTCCTCTCTAAGTCTTGTATATCTAAACAGGGCATGACGCTCGTTTCATGTACTCCTCTTTGATAATTCAATATAAGATATATACTATTTCTTTTCAATTACCGCATGTTAATCTTATTTAAAGGCAGTTTAAAGGCTTAATGACATGAACGAATCAGTAAATGAAAATGGTTTGAGTTACTATAGTAAGGTAAGCTTGAGGCCTTGTTATCTTTCCTTCCACTATTGTAACGCCCCATTTTCCGGAGGGATATGAAAACGGAGTGCGTTACCGGCAGGCACGTGTAAGTCGACGTGCACGAGGCCTATAAGTATGTAAAAGAAGAAATGAATGGAACTGAATACTAGTCATCAATCAGGATCTTAGAAGTTAGTCTACTGCCACATAAAAGAGAAGATATACATGTCTAATATAAGAAACAATAAGTATAATACTGATATAAAAGTTGGAAATAAAGTCCCAAATGAGTGATACATACCAAACCATAAATACAAAAGCGGAGGCCTATAAATCTACTGCTGCTCAACCTGCTCTAGAAAGTACGGATCGTGCAATGGCAGATCCTCTCTCACATCTTCAGTACCTGAGCGTGTGGGGGAGCTCAGGATCAAACCCGACAAGTAAAACAATAAGAAGTACGGAGCGTGTAATACAAACAAATATGTTAGATATGAGTGTGAATATGAAAGTATGCGCATGTGTGGAAAATATTAAACGATTAAATAATGATATCAAGTAAGAATGTACATGCATATCAAGTCTAAATTAATATCTTATTTTAGTTTATGTTTTGAACTGAATGATGAAGAAATAGACTCGTATCGTAGAGAGTGTGCAATATGTACTAACAAGTAAAATATGAATTGATGAAAAAAGTATATGCACATGTATGGGAAAGAGTAATGATTAAGTAAAAATATCAAACAGGGATATACATGCATATCAAGTCTAACTTAATATCATATTTTATTTTATATTTGAACTAACTGGTGAAGAAATAAACATGTATGTGATCAATATCAAGTATGGAGACAGATGCATATCAAGTCTAAATTAATATCTTATTTTTGTTTATATTTTGAACTAAGTGGTGAAGAAATAAACTTATATCATAGGGAGTGTGCAATATGCACTAACAAGTAAAATATGAATTGATGTAAAAATCATATGCACATGTATAGGAAAGAGTAATGATTAAGTAAAAATATCAAGTAGGGATATACATGCACATCAAGTCTAACTTAATATCATATTTTATTTTATATTTGAACTAACTGGTGAAGAAATAAACATGTATGTGATCAATATCAAGTACGGAGACTAATGCATATCAAGTTTAAGTTAATATCATATTTTAGTTTATATTTTGAACTAAGTGGTGAAGAAATGACTCGTATCGTGAAAGTACCCGTGTATACCCGGGACCCGGCCAAGATGCTGGCACTGAACCAGCCGTACCGCTAAGCACTCAAGCAGATACCAATACTGAGTATTCGGTCGTCCCATTAATATGGACTAAATAAGAGATGTTGGCTCAGTACCATCCGGGTGCCCCTATTTTGATTGCGCAACCTATCCTAAACCTTTCACGATACAATATTTGTCCACCCTTTAGTTCTCCCATAACCCAAGATTTCAAGTTATATTACATGCAAATCAATCCGGAATATGATAAACTAATCATGTCAAGATTAATACATATACATGTCTAGTAACAAGTAAGATGTGGTCCATATCAAAATCAAATTAACAGGCAAGTTAGGATCCATGGCACCATCAAGACGTGTATATACTAACAAGGAAAATCCGAAATATTTTCATGTATTTTGTACAAGTAATTAGTATGTATATGTCAAAGTAAATATGATGGAATGTCAAAATCAAGTTAACAAGCAAATCCGGATCCATGACATTATCAAGACGTGTATGTACTAATACGGAAAATCCGACATAATTTCGTATATGTTGTACAAGTAACTAGTATGTATGTGTCAATGCAAGTATGATGGAATATAGAATGTTAGAATGAATATTATGAAAATGATCATGTATGTAAACTACACATAAATACAAGTATACATATAAATACGTATATGAGTATTAAGATGTAAAGATATCTAGGATGATCATATATGTGAATCATGCATATACAATTATGCATATAAACACATATAATTTCATGTATATTGTACAAGTTACTAGTATGTATATGTTAAGGTAAGCATGATAGTCATAAAATACTACAATGTGTTATGCAAATAATGATCATGTATGTAAACCACGCAATACAATTATGCATATAAACACATTAGGCAAGTGAGTACTAAATTGTAAGGATAGGAATTAAATAGGCTTAACACTTTTATAACAATTAGTTTAACATATTGATTTTCTAAATTCTAGTATGATTTCATAGTATGGAAAGTAGCAAATTTGTTAAATCTTAGACATGTATATATATATATATATGTATATATTTAAACATGGATTAGTATAGAACGAATTATGACCTAACATAATATCTCGTATGAAAGAAATATTTTAACAATTTAATGTAGAAACTTATTTATTTGAAATCTTCTTTTTAAAACATGATTATGAATACATACATACATATATATATATATATACCTATGTTCTAATGGCAAGTGGAAAATGATTTAAAAATCATTGCATTATATATAAAGAACTTATATGGAAAATTCAAATGTATATCCAAATATGATGAATATTCATAAAGGTAGTATTTTTATAATTTAAAAATAAAGCATATAGTTCAACTTTACAACTTGTAGTTTAAGAATGAGAGATTATAAATAAAATGATAAATTCTATATATAAACATAGGGTAAAGTGTAAAAAATTATATTTTTATTTTTCTAGAATAATCATAGAGATTTTTGTATAGAGATATTATGTTTTTAAGTTTTAACAAATCATTATTCTAAGTTAACCATAAACAATTAGAATTAGAAATAAAACATGAGAGGGGATGTGATTTTACTTACTTTGATAGGTTAAGGAAGGTAAGCCTATTTTGAGGCTAAAGAACTTCTCTTTTTATTCTTTTTCTCCTCTTTTCTTCTCTTTTCTTCTTCTCTTTTCTTCTTCTTCTCTTGAGTTGGAATAGAAAAAAATAAAAGGAAGAGATGAATGAAAAATAAAGGAGAGAAAACAAATGAAAGGAGGGGAAGAAAAAGATATAAATAAATGAGAGATATGGGGTAATATGATGGTTTGCCATTCTTGACCAAACGACAAGTATGGTGAAGGAGGTATGGGTGAATAAAAACAAAATAGGAATAGGACAAATGATTAATAATAATAGGTTATTAAACTTATTTAAAGTTAAAATTTTAAATTAGACTAATCCAAATAAAATCAGACTTTATCTTTGTAAGTCAAAAGAGAGACTAATAAAAATATGTGTAGGACCCACCGGTGATTAAAATAATATTATTTTAAGTGATAATATTAAAAATTTCAAAAAATCACAAAAATATAGAAAAATGAGACAAACACAACGCATTCACTTTGGAATTAATCTGATATCAAGAATGTAACTTATGATGAAATTAGCTTGTTACAACTATGAATGGTTTTTTTTCTCTCCTCAAATCCACTATCACTAAATAATTAATGTGCCCACATATGCAGGTGCATAAGAATTATGTAATCCATCTTTTTTTCGGTTGTTGCTAATCTTCTTTACCTATCAGCCTAATGTGGCTGTGCAAATGCAATTTTCTATTGCATATGCATATACGCTGGTATAAATCGCATTTTTGAACATTGCTAGGATGTTCAAGACAGTTTATACATCTGTGAAAAGTGTTGGACACAGATGGATGGTCACCTTACAAGAAGTAGGCATAAAATATTTTTAGGCCCATCAAGTGGGAATAAAATTATTGGTAATATACCAACACAATATTTAATATCCATTTCAAAGAAGGGCAAATAAACCCCATGACTCATTGTCTTATAGCACCTAAAGAGCTGCAGTTACATGAAAGAGTTCAGAGACCAATCTTTTTCCTATGCTGCAATAAGAATAATTTTTTAACCCTTTTTTCTTCATCCACAGTTTCTTAGGTTCTTCAAACCAATAACCATAGGTCATAGGAATAATTTGCCCTTTCGTCATGTGAGTTATAGTTTGTTCACAGAAAACCATTCATGTTACACTTATTTGATGGAAAAGCAAATGAGAACCTATGGTTTTTCCCCAAGGAAATGAAGGAGGTGTAGGTGTAGATGAAAAGTCAGATCATGATTCTTCAGAGAAGCTGGCTTTTTTGCTGGAAGCCCAAAAAATTTTCTTGTGCTACCAGCACAAAACCAGTATTCTATCTCATGCAGTTGCACTTCATTATTCCTTTTTTATATCTTTCAGTTTGCCTTCCCCTTAGGCTGTGTTTTTTTCCCCTCTTTATGCTACTACACTGTGTTTGATTTGTTTCTCAATGAACCTAAAGGGAAAACAGGTTTCAAATCTGATCTGGGCTGTCCCTATCTCCTAACTGGTCTTGTTTCTATATCAAATCAATTTAACTGCCTTATACTGAAAAAAAATCAGATTTGAACATATTTGCATTTTAAACTATCTTACCTGAATCTGTGAAGAAGATAATTCATATTGTAAGATTCAGTCTAAATCCAATTTTAAAACAGATGAGGTCAGAACTGTTCTTTGCTGAAAAAAGAAACTAAGCTGTAACCCTTCATTGGCATCTTTCCAGTCCTATTTTATGGCAAAGGATACAAGAAGAATGGCAGCTTTTTGAATCTAACCCTAGTTTTGCCTTATTTCACTTTGTTCCCCTTCTTGAATCTCTTTCCCTCATCTAACATCCATGCTTCCATAAACTTCACCTTCTGCTCATCCAGATTTAAAATACTGTCTTCAAAGATTTTCTTCATGGGTTGCCTAGAGTTTGGTAATGGACCACTTGATTACCTGCACCAACCTTTTAAATCTCTTAATCAACCAAGCTTCACGCTCAATTATCTGCATCAACCTTTTAAATCTCTTAATCAACCAAGCTTTGCCACTGGTGAGATTTTTCTTGGAATCCAAGTCTTCCCTCTGTTCATCCAAACTTAAACCTGTTAGGAATTTGTATGTTTTTGAAGTTGGGTATAACAACTTTATTAAATTAATGTCGGTCAGTCCGCTTTCTTAGTTATTGTTATAACTTTGAACTGGAATTGTTGCTCATTTAATCCATTGCTTGTAGGCTGCCATTTGAGCTGCTGTGATTTGACCCCATCACCCGCTTCTACCCTGCTCCCCGTCCATCTGAATGTGGTCACTAGATCAATGGCATACAGAGCATGTCTTTTACATTGTTATTTAATATGAAAGGAGGGTGCATTAAGAGAAAAAAGTATCTTATGTCTTAAGTATTCTTCTTCTCTTAAAAGGATAATCTTATATCTATCTGGAAAATATGAATGATTAAGAATAACAATGGTTTAATCAACTGTGATTCCTTTGGCTTCGTAGTATAATTAATTGTTGAGTAGCCCTGGCCATGGTATCCATATTATTGGAAGAAAAATGTCCCTAAACATAAGCGAAAGTTTAAGTTAGGTTGCCGCACCTTCACGCCTAATTGTTAAACGCGCACTTAGAATTTCTACTTATCATTTTTTTGCCCTCAGGGAAAAGAATGTTTAGTTGTCATAATAGTTAAAACTAAACTTTGACTTATAGATGTAGCTTAAGCTCATACTTCTAATATGTAAGAATCAGATAATATGGATTTGACATTAAAAATATAAAGTTAGATTTAAAATATCTCACAGCTTTATTACTTTTGAGATTATGCGGGTCAAAAATTTCAAACTCTTTTGAACATGTGGATGCAATAAACAAATTAGAATCTCCATCTCTCAACCAAAACATTTATTTTTTCGTGCAGTCATCATCAGATTTCTAAATTTAATTGCAAAACCTACCTCTATTTCATAAAACTCCTGTATAAGCACTAATGTAACTGGTGGAAACATATAGAATGCCTTTAGGTTGAACCAGAGCAAAATTTTAAATCTTGTTTTCCTCGTTTTCCCTACGTACATTATAACTGGCACATAGCCCCCAACTTCTCTTAGCACCAAACACAACAGAAACTGAATATAGATACTTGTGCAGTACACAAATGCAACTGTAGCCCCCAATTCCTACTGCCCAAACCCACCACCCACCAAAATAATCATAATGATAGAAATTAAACAATCAAGCTGGCTCCAGGCTAGTGGTAGAACATTGGAAGGCGTGTGAGGGTGGAAAGTCCCAGGTTGTAATCTGACACTTAAACACAAAAAATAATATAATAAAAAAATGTAGAACCCCTCTCTAGTACATCCTCAATCCAATGCTATCAATTCCTAACCCACCATTCTCCCAAGCCAAATACGTCCAAGAGCACACACAAGCATGACTGTACACTACGTACCACTGCACATAATATATAAACGTGCACCCCTGTACCTAGCTACTCACCAGAACCAGAACAAAGAGTTATGTTTGCCTTATCCGACTGGGGCAGCGTGAAAAAAGCAAAAGCAAAGGCCATGATTGATGATATGTTATAGAAAGCACTAATACAAGAATATGTGATGCTATGATTTTTGCAGATCATATGTCCAACATGGCATTTCATCAGCACAGCACCATCCCAATCCAAAATAACTTCAAGTCCTATAAACTTCTACAAATCCAAAATAACTTCAACTTCCATAAACGTGTTATCTGGAGAATACCAGATACATCATTGGTTTTCCTTAAGGTCATTATCAATTTAAGCACAAGCACAAACTAAAAAGAAACAAAGACACAATCAGTCATTGAAAATTAGCACAAATATAGACAATGAAATTACCATGAATATGAATTTCCTTAGAATTATAAGCAAAATTTGTTAACTTACTTGTACCAATTGAATAAACTAACACCAATCATAATCATGAGAAGCCCAATTCCCTTTAACAAGGTGAAAGGATCGTGGAAATAAAACACTGCAACCTGGGGAAAAAAATTAATTGGCTCACAAAAAATGTAAACTGAGCTCCACAACACCAACAATATATTAATCATACCATTTATAATATCAGTTTAACTGTATGTAAATTAGGTTAAATGCTAATTAAATTATAGCAGGCTAGAACAAATACAAAATAAAGTAAAGCATTTTATGTTATAGCTACTTGTTATAGAAAGAAAGGGACATTCCCATTAGTTATGTGTTCTCATGATATAGATAGCCATAAAAAGCATCATAAGGTAGTACGTAGGGAGTTACATTATTGGCCACATATTTAAGATGACACAGCATGGAACATAATAAGAATTTTATTAATAAACTTATGATTTATACGGATAAGTTAATGGTTTCAAAGAATAATAATAACATTCAAAATAGAATCATGCTTGTATAGATATAATATCAAAGCACATACAAGATCTGTAAAATAAATATTAGGCTTATTAAAATTTTCAGTTTGAGATAGCCTGTTCAATAACAATGTTGATGCTAAAAGTTTATTAGAATGTAATTGTTTCTGAAAATTAGGTTTAGGCTCACATTATATCATAGAAGTTCTGCTTTTTGTGGTATAATGTTGGCTTGTCACCAATAACAGAGTTGAGCCATGGAGTCATCATTATCGGGATTAATCCATTAATACATAATTCAGAGTATCACACTCAATAAGTTAGTGAATATTGGAAACATATTGTATTTGGCTCTTTGTATTTATCTTGTGCCTAAGAGTGGGCACAAGTCCTTCGTTCTTTCCCCTCATCTAGACTCTCTCTATGTCAAACTTTCATGGGTTTCTCCTTGGATTAGTGGTCTTTAAACTAATGACTATAAAGTTAAGCCACCAACTAGCCTTCTGGGGATTATAGCAAGCCCTCTTTTTGGGCATATTTCCTTGTCCAGGTTACTTAAAGAGGTGATATGCAGGCACTATCTTCAGAAGTTCAATTTTCACCTGACTAATCAGGCAAATGTTACCATTGGCATCTAAATCTTTTTACCCCTGTTGAACCTCAACAGCTTAAGCAATTTTTTAGTTGATTTCTCAAATCTCAATCCTCCACGATATACCATCTCCTTCTATCTCCCTACATTTGAAGAAGCCTCAAAGTGTATAATCGAGTCATAAACTAGCTATAATAGGATAATGTCAGGTACTAGGTAAACAGAAAATCTAGTTATTGCTACATCATCAGTTGCATTAAAAGAACTGTATGTTTCTTAGAAACGTCTTTCATTTGGCTTCTACAATTATTTCACAATGTAACATATTCAGTATTGACATCATCAAATTTATCATCCTTTAGTCGACACTCCATGGGTTTACAAGATTATATGATCAAACATTTAAAACTCTTATCCAGAATCTCAGGCACCTCTCTGAAAATGATAAGACATGTTTCTATAGAAGAATATTAACATACTTTACGATCATAATGTTTTATATATTTATATAGCTTCTACTCCCACCCAACCATTCCTAAGAATTCACCCATATCGAATTATTCTTCTGCATAACTCCAAAAACATTTGAAGCCAGATGGACCAAAGAAATGGCGCCAGGCATGCAACTGGCTCATCGCAATTTCAAAGAAAACATTTTAACTACCTCCACTCAAATCTCTTTCACAGAAAATAGCATGTGGGTGTTGGAGAGTAAGAGTGAGTCCAAATTATGAAGAAACTTCTACTCATAAAGACTAACATGCCAAAAAGAACAGGAAGAAATGACATATAATATGTGTTATGTAAATGACTTGGAATGAGATTATAAATAAAAAAATTATCAAGGATCATCGGTTGGAAAATTAGTACCAAAATAGTGACAGCTTCCTTGACAACACCCGCTATCGTGACCGTTACTGCACTGGTTGCTGAAATGAGAATATATTCAGTTAAATCATGCAACATGAAAAATAATGGAACTGCTTTAAACTAAATAATTCTGAAAGGCCTTCACAACAACCACAAAAGTTCATGCAGAGAATAAATCTGAGGCATAATAAACTCTAAAGATTAAAAATATATATATATATATATATACAAACACTCTTATAAAACAAAACTCACCATAAAAAATGCCAACGATCCTCCTATAAGCATTAATACACAACTTCGCATTATGTGCCATGTGTTATCAAAATATATATTCTTATGAAATTCATTCCAAGGGTCAAATGCTAGGGAGCAGATTAAAGTCATTATCGCCATAAGAGGAGAAACATAACTCATCAGAGTAATTGGATCCTGCAGACCTGTGAGACATTAGACAGCATGAAATTTAGAAAACGACTTTTAGAATACATATAGGAACTCAATGGATACTTTATCAGAACATGTGGGCCATATTTCATAAGTAGGGGTTGTTTGGTTCAATGAAAATGGAGTTGCATGCAGCAAATGTTGCAGCTGTAACTCTATTTTCTTTGTTTGTTCTGCTGCAAAATTGCAGCAAAAGAAAGCAAATGCTTCATTTCATAAGACCCTTTTCACATGCCCACAAAATATTTTGCCTGGGATTTAGAATTACAGTTTTCAAATTTTTTAATGAGAAGCATGTTACAAGATGCTCACCATAGGTATCTTTCTTCATTCCAAGTTCGAAAGCCATATGCAAAGAAAACAAGTGTCAGGGTCAAATGAGAGCAGACATAGCTGAAAAGAAAGACTGCATAGTTATCTTGATTATGTTTTCACAAACGTGCATCAAGAAACCTTGACACCGAATCAACTAAAACTGGGTCAAATGGGAACTAAAAGAAATACCTGCAAAAGAATCTGTGTCATTGACCAGCGAAAACCTGACATAACAGCAGCGAGCATAACAAACACAAACCCCCAGAAATTAAATTCAGTCTTCTTGGCCACTGACAAGTTTTGCATGAGTCAAAATGCTATTATGGAAACGCGACATATATTAGAGAAGTATGACAAGAGACTTTTACCTGCAAGTTAGCAGCCAAAATTATGTTCAGCGTACAAGCAATGAAGTGGATTGAAAATATAAACTAATAAAAAACGAAGTTCCAGTTTTCCAAGCTAGTGATGATCTCTGGAAAAATATAAACCATGACATATTCCAAAAAGGTATCCTGTTCCAACTAAATGTGATTATGTTACATTGCATTATATTGTCATACATTTTCTTTATTCTTCCTAAAACAGTGACCAGCTATCATCCACAAATTAATCTCGCCTGCTCCACCCCCACCCCCCAACCATCCCTTCCAAAAAAAAAGTGATATCATTATATATCCGTACTGGAGAGCGTTTAGAGATCATTTGGATTGTCAGAGAGAATCCTGACAGACTTCCACGGGTTGCAGAGCATCAAGATAGCATTTGGAGTGTTGGATAGCAATCAAGAGAGTATCTAGAGTGTTGGAGAGCATCCAGAAAACAATTAGGGAGTTGGAGACCAACCGGATAGCATTTGGGGTGATGAAGAGCATTAGGACAAGCGTTGGTATAATTTTTGTCTGGATCTGCCCAGATAGACACTACATAGTTCGCCTCTGATCTCCCTCATCCAATGTCCATTGTACAAACTTGGGCTCGCGTATTCAAAAGGTGCTAGTCACATCTTACATCAGTGAGCAAGGCCTCATTGTCTAGAATTTTCTTTTCAAAAAGACCAAAATACAAATCCAAATCCTCTCCATGGTGTAAGATTTAGTGGACCATCCAAGACACAATTTCAATGATAAACTAAGTTGGTGAGGGTTAAGATTTTTTCTGTGTAAAGTATATCTTAGTGCAGATTGGTATATATTAAATACCCACTATTTCAATAAATAATTGAGATATGCCTTGGACAGTCCACTAAAAACACTGCCTTTAAGAGGATCCAAATTCCAAAAATACACCTTCCTTGAGAATCTGAAAATTTTTAATACCATTTCCCTCTGACCCACCACCAAGATTCCGTTGGACATGACTCACCATCATTTATCATGAAATAATTTCAATGAGTTAAATGTGCAAGAACGTGAAATGTATGTGAATCTGCAATGAACCCCATGAAACTTCTACATTTGCACAAAAGTTAGTTTTTAGAAAGTACACTTAAATACTAACATCTCGAGAGATTTGAATCAGTTTACCTCTAGATGAGCGAAAATGCTTAGTGACTAATTAATGTTCACTTCCTGTCATGCATATCTAGAATTCTAAGTGCCTCAAAAGACTTCTCAGTTAAAGAAATATAAATCCTATTTGGACAAGAATTGCTCATTCAACAAAAAAAATTCTTTTAACTTTCGTAAACTATTCCTTGGGTAAGCATTTTTATCAAATCAAGAATCTCGTTGTATACATTTTTTCTATTGTCATGGACACCACCCCATATTTTAAGTGATTATCATATTGTTTCCCTTTACTTTTCATCTAGTTTAAACATCATATTACGGTGAGCACTTAGTGGCCTACCCTTTTTTCACATTAAAGTAGTGCAGAAGTTCGCGACAAATCACTTTATAGTTTATACTATTTTTACTAAGTCCACCAAATCTGGGCTCAAATAGAGCTAATATTATTTCCATTTTGAAGGCAAATTTAAAGTTGCTAAATAATTGAGTTGATCAACAAAACATGAGGCTAGCCCAATTAGATAGCCCACATTGGCTTACTTACAACGAAATATATGAGCTATGATTAGTGTTCGAAAACTTAGAGAAGTCGAATGAGTACTCGTCCAAATACTCGGACTCGGAGGCAAAATGAGTTTGGCTCGCAGAAATTGCCCCAGAACTCAGAAAAAACAAGCAATCTTTGTACTTGGCCGAGTACTCGACGAGTACGACTAATTGGGTTTGTTTTTTTTCATTTTTTTTCCTTGGTACCCAAAACCTGACTCTGCATTATAAACATAGATTCGCACTAGAGGTTTTTTCCCACTCATTTTTTGCTTCGTCACCTCCCGACCCTCAGCGATTACTCCAACTCTCCTAAGACACTCCTCTGCCGGCAATCAGTGCTCTATCAACGATGATCTTCTCCGGTGATCTTTTGGGTCTCTATCTCACTCTCTCAGTCTTTCTAAACTTCTACTTATTCGACCTCTTTGGTCACGGTTCTTTGTAAGTTGCAGTTTAATTTTTTCTTAAACTTACTTTCATTTTATTCCATTTGTGTATTGGATTTGCCTATGGCTTTCGATTGTGGAATTTGCTTGGGTTATTGCTTTTGATTGTACATGCGGTTTGGCTTTGAAGCTTCGGTTGTGGGTTTTGAATTGGCTTTTGGCTTTGGTTGTGGCTTTCGATTTGGCTATGGTTTGGGTTGTGGGTTTCACTATGGCTTTGGCTTTGTGATTCCCTTTCATCGTTACAGTTGTGGTTTTGGCTCTCTATGCAATTGTTCCTCTCTGACTAGTTTTGGCTTCTTGACTGAGATAGAACAGTGGTTTTGGCTCTATTTGGTTGTGGTTTTGGCTCTGTGCTTGACCTAATGCTTGGCTCTGTGCTTGACCTGCATCTGGTTTTTGATTCTTGGCTTCTTAGTGCTTGACTTTGTGCTTGACCTGGTCTTTATGTGACCGGTTGGTTTTGGCTTCGGGTTTTCTTGTGACTGTCTAGAGGATCAATGCGATATCTGTGTGATATGATAAAAAAAAAACATGGCAAATGATTCTGTATGGACTTTAATTACTCTCGGTTTAGCTTTGTGTCTCTCTATATGACTGCTTTAGTGTTGGTTGTTCTCCGTGTGATGTGATAAGCAAAGAAATGGGGAGTTGGTTTACAAAAATTGATCTTTGATCACATTGAACCTTAGAAATTGAGGTCTCTGACCTCTAGACAATGGAATTTGGCTTTGGCTTTCGGATATTGTCTCTGACCTCTGGTTTTGGCTTCGAATTGGGCTCTGGAGATCTGGTTATTAATGGGTCTCTATGTGGTACTATGATTAGATGATGAAGTTGGCCATGGCTTCCGATTTGGGTATTGAGAAACTAATCTTTGAGTTGAGAAACTCGGCCTTGAAAAATAATCTCTGATCACACAAAGGCATCGAATAAGAAAAAAATGAAAAATTGCCTTGGCTCTGATCACACAGAAGCATCAAATATAAAATTGGATGATGAGAAGAGAGTGCATACGAAAATAGGTATATTGACTATGATGCTCCTTCAAGCAAAGAATTGGAAGATGAAAACATTCAATATGAGAATGATGATAAGTTGGTATGTACCATATTTTTGTGATTCAAGAAACTTACTTGAATATATTTTATAATGTTTGATTTTGAGTTCTGAAATTACATATTTCTTTATTTTTCTGTGTGCATAATTTTTAAAATATTATTATTTCGGATTCTATACGAGTACTCACCTAGTACTCCGAGCGCACACTACTTGCTTTAGGATTGAGTGATTACTGATACTGAGTTTTAGTATGCTAGGTATTATCAATTCCCCTATTGTTCCCTAGGCTACAGTGCTCCCATGTACTGAGACTCATTCAAGATCCCATAAGAAATTTCAATGGGACATTCTCCATTCCACCTCATTTATATATTTTTCATATGAGCCAATTTCTTATATTTAAGAAAGCTCCTTCTTTATGAATACTATAAGGTTCTGTCTGGGCACCCAACGTGCATGGATAGGATTGCGTAGCGCCTCATGGCACTTGTCTTCAAGCATGCCTTAACATACTCACACCCACTTGCAAACCCCACTACATGGAGAGGAGGGAGGTGGGGGCACATGCAAGCTCTTTCCCCTGCTGACTTGGAAGAAGTCTTTTTACACGTTGCTTAGCAGATTTAAGCATAAACAACATCTATAATTTTAGTCAACCCATCTTTATCACTCTTTGGCACTACATGTGATGAGGCCTGCAGTAGCTGGTTTCTTTCTCCAACCCTATAGTCTTTCAAGTCTTCAAATTACATTATTTAGTTCTAAGACTTCCCATCAATCCAATAGACTACCTAAACTGAGAATCGCTTATTAGCAAGAAATTTAACTATGTAATTTTTCCATACATTGTAAAATGATTATGAATTTATAATCAAAAGTATTGGAAAACATCATGAGAAATACAAGAATGGCACTTTACAATCAAAACTATTCCAATATCTTCCACAGTTAAAGAAGTTTAATTTTCAAGAGTTAAAGATTTAATATAATAGTGAATGAATTGTGACTTTGAAGTCATTAATATTGCAAAATATGGCAGGCCCAACACTACTGCTCAACTCACTAAAGTTATGTACATGCGTCATTTCACTAATTGTTGTTGGAGGAAGAGTTAATAAAAGGATATGAGGCCCTCCAGGTTTGCCCTCCTTGCTAGAGGTAGATTCCAGCTTTGCCCATGCTCAACATAATGCCATGTTATCATAATAAGGCACTAGGCTCTGGATATAATTGAATCGCACAGGATCCACGAATCCGAAGTTGAGCCTAGCTTATCTTTTACCACTGACTCTCCCCTTCATGAAAACGCATTCATCCATCTTTCTTTTCAAGCTTATAGTTAGATGGCAGTCACGGCATCCCCCTGTGGACATTCTTAACCATACAATTAGAAGCATTAATTCTCTTTTTTACCCCAATTTGATCAAACCATCTTTTATTCTTCATCTCAATTCATTAGATACAACTTCTCAACCAAAAAGAAAAAGAAAGAAAGTGAAAAGCAAGCAAGCTAGAGTTTACGTGCAGTCCAAAACAATATGTAATCGAAAGATATAAAATCAACCACAAGCAAACACAAGGATTTAACATGGAAACCAATTGGGGAGAAAAACTACGGATCGAGAACTGCACTATAAATTTCGATAATTTATAACCACTTGTTTCACAACAGCTAGACAGCCATAGTTATTAGCAATAATCTAAAAGTATCTCTCTCTAAGTCACTCTACAACCACGAATTTAATCCCAACTTTTAGTAACCCAAGCAATCTACTCCCATTCAATATTACATTTATAAATCAATAATCCACGAGAAATTCTAAAAATCTAAAGTTGACTATATAAACATACGAGAGATATTTAGAAGCAGAGATGAAGATGTTAAAGTTGATTTCTTGAAATACGAACTCCTCAAACTTTAATCACTATGGATCTCACAAAACTTCTCTTCAATCCCATGCTAGTCGTATCTTCAAAGTCCCCGAAAACCTCGAATTGGAAGGCATATTTGTAGTCTCTCCACTCTCCAGATAAACCCTAAAACCTCTTTTTAATCACATTCATTCATCTTAAATCTAATAGACTAATAGAAATTAGTTTCCATATAAACTATTTCAAAATCTAAGTTGAATAAAACTCTTAAAACCTTGGAAATCCTCATATCTGCATGTGTCAGCCATACCGCCATAAATGCCGTAGCAACAGGCAACAGCCTATAACAAAGGCGGGTTGCAAGTTGGAACGCCATTGATGGTGGATTTTTGCCATCGATGGCGAGCTGTGCAAGTTGACAGTTTCATCCTTATAACGTTGCAGTAAAACCGTCATATCTTCGGATCCAAAAATCTGATTGAGATTAATCAAGCACCATTAGAAAGAGAGTTCAAAACTCCACAACTTCTCCCAAAGAAATTTTTCCAATTCTATCTACATCAAGATCAAATCTGAGCTTGAAATAGATATTACACACACTTTATAAACTTGATTCCGCTCAATTGTGATCCCCGTTGATCGTAGGCTTCTATGCATATTCGGCCATTTCTTCACGATTTTCGACACGATTTGCTTAGCATAAACTAAAGTAGGTTCCAAAATCCTAACTAAAAGAAAGGGAAAAAATGAACTTTATTCATTAGCTCTCTTCAAAGTTCTTGGCATGAAACTGATTATGACCGTCCCCTTTCCCATTCTCGTTGTTTTTTGTTTCCCATTCTCGTTGTTTTTTGTAGAAAGGGGATATACACAATAAAATAAATATACTGATAAGGGGCACATGACCCCAGCTTCAAAGATTTGCCTTTAGTTACCTACACATATCAGGGACTCCTCCTAATCAATTTCCCAAATTTTGCCTCTTCTAGCAATTTGCATGATACATTTGATTCAGAAAACCATTGGCTATTTTGTCAGACTAGATTTTTCAGCATGTTGAAATATGCATGCCACTTACAAACTGTAAGAGAAACAGAGCTCTAAAAAAAAAAGATGTAAGAGAGATATTACACATTTCCGATTTTTAAATTTGAAAGACTAGTATGCAAATATATATTGAAAATTTCTCCATATAGGCCTTTTTATTTCCAATCTTCTCAATGAATCAAAATTTTCAATGAATTCCTACAAATAAAAATCAATTTTAGTACATATTTTTTCCTAAATTAGAAAAAAAAAAATTAGAAAAAAGAATTATGTACCTCTTCATACATCAAATGATGCAAAAAAAAAAAAACTGCTTGCCTACAACTAAATCAGCTTTTCTTCCCAAGTAAAATTTATATAAGATTATTTGGTTGCTTAAATAGTATTATATATTTCTAAACATTAAATATGAACAACACAAGTGAGTAAGATGATCTGAATTTCTACTTAATTTTTGATAGAAATTGGCATGTTCTGAGAGACTGAATTTGGACAATTCAAATATCCAAACTGGAATCTGCTAAGTTAGTTAGTTAGGGTGCTTGTCTGGATTTCCAAATGAGTTCATCTGCAGAAGAAGCTTACAAATTCATAATTGATTAATGAATCAGAAAGTGGAACTTCCTGACTCCAACCAATGTCATCCCCAAATACTCTACTTCTCTCATTAATCAATAGCAATATGTAAATTTTTTTTAGACATCAATAAAATTTGAGTTTTAACGTCCAAAAGCTGAAATTGATTGTTGTATAGAACTAAATTAAAATTCCTCGTTGTCCAATGGGTCCCAAGGATTTCTCGTGTTAACATAAAGTGATGACTCAACAAGAATTATAAGAAAGAAAAAATAAGATGGGAAAAAAAAGTTAACGGGCCATATTTGAAAAAAATTATTAACAATAACAATATCTATGTAGAACTTTTGGAATAAAAAGAGTAACATAAATATATAATAACTTCTCAATAAAAGATATCAATAATATTCTAGAAGAAAAAGACATCAATGGTAGGATCCAATTGATGGATGAGATACCTGTTAATAGAACTCCAATTGAAATGACTAATATGATACCTAGAAGCTTAACGCTAGGACTCTCCAACCTTCAAAATTAAGGAAATATTTAGAATGGTACCAAAATTGAAGTCAAGAAAGTAAGTGAGAATAAACAATATGATTCCATTATAGATGGACGGAATAAAGAAGCAAAGCAATTACAGAGGAACGGTGATGTAAGATTTATCATTATAAGACTTCAGCATAACAGATAATGCCATTAAAGATTGATAACAAAGTAAACAGACAACATAAAACTTTGGAGGATTGGTGAAAGCAAGAATACAGGAGAAAAATCAATAAAATGAATGCTCTGCCGTATATCAAGAATTCAAGAGAAAAACATGTCCTTAACAGACAAGAACAATCTCTAAGCTTTTATTACCAATGTAGCTGGTAAATCGGACTGAAAGGTACTATTAGGTATAGAACATTTAAAAATTGTATTAGTTATGAGAACCATCAACCAGCCGGAAGGGAGAAAATTTTAGCATCGGTTTGAGGAAAGCTAGCTGGTAGCTGTTACAGATTAGTTTCTTTGTTGCCAGATGTGATTGAAAGGTATTATAAGTTCCCTTGTTAAAGGCATCCTACAGTTTACATCTACCTTTATTGTCTACTCACCAAAAAAACTAATCTATTTTAATAATCAATTTTATCTGATCTAATGGGATGTCTTCTTTTCAACAATTGGCCTTATGTGTTTAGAATCGAATGTGCATCTCTATATCAAATTTATCATCTTTCTTTCCCTTCCTCTGAATGTTTTACCAAGTTTAAAAGAATTTAGATGTTACTAACTGCCCTTTTAGGTTTAGGATTACGGCAATTGGTATTCTTGTTTATGGTCCAGTAGTTAGCACTAATTATGAGAAAGTTGATGTCAGGTTGACAATAAGCGGTCATAGAACTTCGTTAAATCCTTCATGGATCCTTACTCCATCATCGACCCCATCTTAATAGAAAAAAGTTTAGATAACAGCCATCAGATCTCTAAAAGTTAAAATTAACAATGTGTTTATTGTTTGTATCATTAAAATACAAATTAAGTAGCCGTAGAACAGCGTCAAATCCTTCATGGAGCCTTACTCCGTTCTAGACTCCATCTTAAATTCTTAATAGAAAAAGGCAAAGATAGCAGCCATGATGAATGTTTAATTGGATCTGTAAATAGGCATAGAGTTATTCATATCTGGGTTAAAATTAACAATGTGTTTACTGTTTGTATCAGGAAAGTACAAATTAAGTGTCCAATAATTCTCATTGATGAATACAGAAGTTGCATGCAAAATTAGATTGACTATGCAATAGTGTCAAATGGACAATCATTGCAATCGTACTTGAAACTATGACATATATATTGAGGAACTTATCTAAAAGTTAGTTATATGGTGTTCATAGATTAAAAAAAAGGGAGAAAACTGAAATTTTGGAAATTACTTTTCACCTTTTATGAAAAGTACAGAGAGTGCACAAGCAAGAAATAGAACTAACAGATTAATGTCAAAACTCACCTAAATGCAAAAGCAAACAGAAGAAGAAAGATTGGTGAAGCAGATTTGCACTGAATGAGACCAGGAAAAGGTGAAGAAAGAAGAGAAAAATAGTTAGGAAAGTGAGAATTTCAGAATAGCATCTGAATCAAAATGAAAGCGAACACACCATTGTAGCAAATGTCACTGATATGAAAACAAGAGAAGCATTGCTTAGATTCACATCCAGTGCGGTTCCAAGAGCTGTTGGAACAACTGTAAACGTATGAAAAATCCAGTTGAAGTATCAGTATCTACAAATTTGAAGGGAAACAATGCATCTAGTACATAATTAAAAGTAGGTGCAAGTTGGAAAAGGTGATTCTAAATATTAACAAGAGGGCAACTTATTAAGTTAATTAGAAGAAAAAGCTTCTAAAATAAAATGTGATCACAAAGTATGTTACATAACATTCTACATATCTAAGGGCAAGGATGGATTTGTGGGAGGAAGGAGACACGTCAAATTTAGAAGATCCTGCAATGCAGGATATAGCCTGCATGTTTAAATCCTTTCTAAACTATCAGAAATTACTTCTAAAACCAACTAATAATTTTCATGCCCCTCCTAAAATTTGGATATTATTTTCATTAGTAATTATGCAAGCACGTGCTAAAATCAACTCTTAATGCACAATTTGTAGAGAAAAAACAAGAGCCTATTATGTTACAAAAAATATCAAGATTCTAAATATCAGATATCGGATTTGGGTTCGTAGGTGGGGGATTTTCATATCGGATAGTAGGATATCAGATAACATATCGGGATATAAACCAACATTGGGTTTTCATGTCGACGTTCAAAAACGATAACGGCTGATATCGTTCATAGCGACCAATATTTAAAACATGAAAAATATATTGCCTCCAGCGGGTCCACTCTTAGTTTGAAGAATAAATGCCAAATCTATTTTTATTAATTTGCCATTTCATTATGTAGGGGTCACATCTAATTTGACTTCTTCCTTAATATTTCAATTCTCAATTGGATACAAATCTTTCAATAACAAAATTTAATACCTAATTTCAAACTTCTCTTTCCTAGAAGATAAACAGCCTCATGCCTAGAACGTTCCACTAATATTGTTGTCTTCCCATGTCGTTTAGATTACAGTTTAAGAATCATCTTGTGCCTCTCCATTGAACTCTAAGTTAAAGGTAAGGTACTTTCGTATACTCATAAAGTCGTATTTCTTCAAAATTTAATTCCAAATGTTGATCTGCAATAGTTCATCCGTTAATTGTTAGAACACGATTAACTAATTTTAGCCGAGGATAAGAATAATTTGCTAAATAATGAGAATTTATTTTAATTTTTGTTAGGCTTGTCTAATTTACTTGCTAGAATGTTATGTAATTTATTTGCCGAAATACTAATTAACTAGTTTCTTGAAAAGAAAAAAATAGTTTAAACAAAAATTAGGTATCTTTTTAGTCCATGATTCCAAGTTCAGATTTTTATATTTGCTGGTTTTTATTCGTTTTCTTTTACATTTCTTATATATGCTTCCAATTTTATAAAAATGACAATTGATTACTATGCCCACCTACCTTAGGTTGCTGGCTCCATCCCCATTTAAGGGTTCACTTAGTTGTAGTTAACTTCCACGTTTTTATTGTTCCCCATATATTACATCTGAATGAATGAAAGAGAAATGGAGTGTTGAAATGAGTGAAAATAAGGTCCTAATTGGCAAAAAATATGACATACTTTGTAAGCTATAGTATGCGAAAAGGTGAAGTTTAAAAATAAAACAACTCGATTTGAGTGAAAAAGAACCCTCAGATTCATTCCCCTCTAGTTTCATGGAACAGTAACTGTCCAAGCAAAGTAAATGAGTTTAATGGGGGTAATTATCAAATAAGGGGAAAAAAAGAAGGTTATCAATGGACATGGGAGCAATGCACATGCAACGGTACAGAAATGTTAAGACTGATTGATGGAGAACCAAGGACAGTCTCAAGTATGTCCACAAGATATCAAATTTAGATAAGAAGGACTACATGGATATTTGGAGAATGGGAATCATGTCATGCTTGTCAGTTATGACATATGTGGCCCACTCCAATTCAATTCAAAGAAGGTATAATTGGTCAAACAATCAGAAAAACAAATTGCCCATCTCAGTCATATCTCCTTTCAGCTTAAAAGCGATGATTAGAAAGGCACAAACAAAAGGAATCATAAAGAACTCTAAGCTATTGTTCCAACCACAATATTCGTTGTCAAACGATAGAACCTACACTTAGAAAAGTAACGTCAGTACTTAAGAACAGATTTGCATTTATGTCAGCAAGAATGCCGAAAGACAATATCTGACCGCCAAGCAATCAATAGAAGGGAAGGAACAAAGAACCTCAGCATGGCTTCCATTGACTTATTACCAAAGAGACAATTTAATGGATTTATTACCTAACAACAAAATGATGCTAGAAACTTAAGTTGTTGGGCACCAAATTAGCATCTGAACAAGTTTAGCGAAGAAGCTGAAGGGAGGATTTAAACTAACGGGTATGTGTCATAAGGAGGATAAAGAGAGCCTAATATATATTTGAGATCACCAGTAACAGTAAAGACGAAATGCTTAATACAGCATGCAAATTTTGGCGTGCCAATAAGCAATAATAGCAACATATCATCAAAAATAGTAACTTTGTGACTGTTATGTGACATGTATCACTAAAGCAATTCACAATCCAAACGATCCAGCTTTTAAGCTTCACATTTTAAAATGGGTCAAGCATCTACCGTTAGTAGAGTAATCCCTCCAAGTCATCTGAACACTTCCCGCTGTTTGATGCTGAAAGCACACAATCACTTTCGACAAAACTGCTTGCCACCCAAAATGAAATGTATTCATCAACAACGGAGCTGGGAACTTCCCTAATTTATCCCCTAACAATGTCTTGTTGTACCTGAAACCAAATCAATTCGCCTACCTCAAAAACTCGAAAACATTATAAAAAAAAAAAAAAAATCGTGGTTAATTTCAAGAAACAAATAGACTCACAGCGTCAAGCAAGTACATTAAAAAAATAGCAAATTCGTGATGAATTTCAAGAAACAAATAGACTCACAGCGTCAAGCAAGTGCTGATGGTGTACCAAATCAAAATGAAAAAGCCCGACTTGAGCACGGAGACGGCGGAGATCGGCTGGTGGTGGTGGTGGTGATGAGAAGAATTCTCCAGCGAGTCGAGCTTGGCGCGAGAATCGCTAGGGTGGAGCCCGATCTCGACGTCGGCGGTGCGCCGGCAGTCCTTGAGGTGGTGATGGTGATCGGCGATGTTGCTCCGCTGGCGGAAGTAGCAGGCAGCCTGCGCCTCGATTTCGGCATCATTATGGAGAAGGGGGAGATCGAAGTCGACGGAGTCCTCGACAACGATCCCGTCGAAGGACGCCGTCGGCGAGTGGCCGAGGAGAGGGGCATCGCCGCACCAGTGGTTGAAAGACGGTTCCTTCCGAAGGATGGGCTTCGGATTCGGATCGGTTATAGTTGCTATCGACGACGATGACAACGGGTCCTCTTCGGTTTCTTCAGAATTTTGGGGTTCCATTGGGATCGAATCGAGATGCAAAGAGAGAAGAATGAGTGCTGTTGTTGTCGTCGACATTGAGTGACGAACACTTCTTGTCATTTGATCCTAAATCTTCTTTCGTTGTTTGGTTTGGTTCCTGTTTCTGACTTTAAGATTTTTGTATTTGTATATATGCAAACCAAATACTTGGAAAAGTAATAATAAACAAATGAGAGTTGCTGATGCGACCATGCTTACTAGTAAATCTCAATTTCTTAGTAAGTCCCAGATATTTTAAAACTTATCCAATTTTTCTTAGTGAGTCCTATATTTTTTTCGGAATTGTCCCTCTTCTCTCCTCTCTTAGCAGCACCAGCAGTAGCGGCGGCAACAGCAATAGCGACGGTGGCAGTGGCACAACAACAACGGTGGCGGCAGTCGTATCTGCTCGTCATTGCCGCTGTCTCTTATTGTTGCAGCGACGGCCACAGCAGCAGCAACCACGGTAGCAGCAGCTGCAGGGGCAGTAGCAGCAACTGCCGTCTGCTACTGCCACAGCGGCGGCAACGGCGGCTGACAGAAAAATCCAATTCAGGAAGTGTATTGGATCTTTTCTAACTTGAGTTCATGTTTGGATTGGTTTCATATTTTTTTGGTTTGCAATTTTAAACTAATTTTGTGGGGAGTTTCCAAAGGAGCACACCATTTTTTCTAGTGAGCCCATTTTATAATGTTATTTTGGAAGTCCTGATGGTATAAAGTGGGCTCACTAGGGACAAAGGTGTGCTCCTTTTGGAAACTCCCATTTTTGTGCCATGTTCTACTGGTTTGTTCGGATCTTATTTGGTTGGCCCCAATTAGTTAATTTTCCTGTTAAAATGTGATTTATTATTCATGTTAAATCCCGATTGAAATAGTTGAAAATCGAATTTGAGACCATCCTCTTAGAAGTATGAATTATTATTAGGCTAACGTGATTTTTTAAAATTTTGTTGAATTCAAACTTTATCCATTTGGAATTTTGGGTCCAAATTTCTAATCCATGCATAAATTTTATTTGAGTATAATTTGGGCTCAGATATATGCAAAATATGGATGGTTTGACCCAACATACGATCATCTAAGCCTGTTTATAGTATATCTAAGTGAAAAAATGCGGTGCTGATATGATAGCATCATATTTATGTTTGTTTTCTTTTTCTTTTTTTACATCAAAACGGTGAGCTATTGCTCTCCGTATTCTATTAAAACGAATTTAATAGAACATAGCAAAATGTTCATAAACTCAAATATAAGAAAAAGTGGGTCACAACATAGTACAGTGCAAAGTACCTACTACATAATACTCAAAAACTAAAATATTCCCCAGCTGCAAGCCATAAATGCTGGTGGGGAACATCCACCAAATCTAGTCCTCCTCCTCCTGAACCGCCCGGTTGCTTCTCCTGAATCAGCTCCTGGAATCGTCGCTCTTTGTGGCAATCGCGGAGTAGTAGTGTGTCGTGAGGAATACCATGTGGGACCAGATCCGTGTCTCCAAAAGCTATCATCTATAATAACATATCGTTAGTAATACAATACAAACAATGGTCCATGCATACATACAATGTCATACATATGTTTGTTTTATTTGAATATTAAATATGTATCGGATATTAAATTTACTATTGATATTTGATTAATTAGGGTTTAAATTGTGCATTAGTTCTTCTTCTTATCACCTATCAATTTCCAAAAGGTCATTCATCTTTCCTAACCGGACATGCTTATGTATGGAATTTCTACACATATCTCACCCAAAATACTAGGTATGATTACTCAATAGGATAATGGATGTAATAAAATTCTCGATCAACATTAAATTTCCAAAATTCTTAATTTCAACATAATTAAGCTCCTTCAGATTTTCTAGCATATCATACCAATGTTGAAAATAACGCGTTATGAAATCCGTTATATTGCGTTACGTAACCTAACGAAAGCCCAACGCTACGTAACAATTGGAAATAACTAAGTGCACCATAATAGTACGTTTTTTATGTTATTTTACATTATATTACATAACGTTACTTTAAATTACGTTATGTTACGTTATTTACACTTATTTTTTTAGTAATTTATATATTATTATTAATTATTATTTTGATTATTAACGAATTATTGTAATTTTCTTACTTAATTAGTTATTCAATTATCTGATTGCTTTTGAAATTGCTAACTTATTAATTTAAGTTTATTCCTTGTTTACTTGTATTTCTCGTCCGGTTACTGAAATTTACTTGTTGATTCTATTGAATTTTTAATTTAACTGAAATCAACGATTGTAAATAAAATAAATTGAACATTACAAAATATAAATTACAACAATAAAAATAACTAGAATTGAAATAAAAAATCGGAATCTTGTTTTCTTATTTAAATGATTACTGGAATTACGGTTGCAGACTTGATATAATTTATGAAGATATGTGAAAATTATAAAAGTTAATGTAACATTTGAATAGATTATGTATTACAAAATGATTTTATATTTTTTTAGATATTTTAAATTTATTTTTCAATTTATAAAAAATATTTTATATCGTTTTGTATTTATTTTTATTAAATAAATAGAAAATTGTATAAGCTACGTTATGCGTTACGCTATATACGACGTAACCTAACAAAGACAAAACGTTACGTTATCGTTATCGCTATTTTAAACATTGTATCGTACGTTACAATATAATTTAGAATATAACCAACCCATTTATCCTATACACGAGTTACAGTTTCTACTAATATCAGCTTTCTCCATAACATATGAATTCATTATAACAGTCTATTTCAAGTATTAACACGTACTACCCGGCATATCAATCAAGTTCGGCATTTATATATAAGAAGGAAACAATTCATGTATCCTATAATAAATGTAGCAAGAACAATCCAAATAAGCTTCTAAATCCGACTTTTGCTCTTATCTTTAGTCAAAATAAAGGGTGAGCTCAACAGCTCGGAGAGTAAAGTTATACATGGAATCAAGAGAAATGTATATACATATATACAACAATACGAGGGATGAATTATATATGCATAATATAAAAAGTATGAAAATAGATTGAGTCAAATAAATGAGAAGGCGATGATACAATAAAAATTAGGTGTACATTGTAAGCATAAAAGTATTAGAAACATGTTATTTGGGAGGAGTTAAATTTACTTCCTATTTATTTTGTTAACATATATATCAATATTTCGTACTTTATTTGGCATAATATTATTCAAATTCATTCCAAGATCAATGTACAATATGCAACAATAGTATATAGTTTTATCATTTCATTATAACAGTAAAACACATTGCATAATACTTCTAGTTTCTTTGCATTCATACACATATATCGCGAATACGATGATTGCATATATATGCCTATATACAAATACCCCCCCTTCCCCTTCCCCTCCCCTCTGTAACCCTTTCTTTAAAATATATACGCGCCTCCATCCCTTCTTATTTATAAATCTTTCATCCAAGAAATCATATACACTCTGGGCCCCGAACAGGGGACGGCAGCTGCAGGCGTTGATACAACTATTACTATACAAGGAGACCTGAACGATTAGGAGTAAGGACAGTGGATACCCACCACTCGTGTTCTTGGTGTAGCGGCAGGACCTAATTGTCTTCGTTTTGTCTGTAGCATGTATTACACTATGATGTAACCCATTCTGTATGAATGAGTATTTGTACTCTTTGCTTTTTTTTTCTTTTTTAGTTTTGACTATGTACTTCTGTTAAAGTCGTTTTAATGAAGCGCGGGAGACAATAGCTCACAGTTTCTTATAATAAAAAAAAGAAAAGAAAAAGAAAGCATATACGCACATCATGTATATCATATATACACGTATAACTACCTTTCCCTTCTTCATAAATCCTTCCAAGATATGAATGCAAACATATAAATTCACGGTAATCACATTATTTGTTCACACAACATACCAATCCTATGACACCACCAACTAATCTAATTTAACTTATTCTCAGTTTACTTAATTATATCCAGTGATCAAGTTAATTATCATTAGATCACAGTTGAAATTACTTTTGTATTACTAGCAATGCAACGATTGTCATTAGGGTTTAGAGGCATGTTAATTTACAATTTTCAAAAGGACAAGTCACGAACAAATCAAGAAATCATTTTATCAAATTTTAATAAGAAATTCAAATGGATATCATGATATTTCATGACAATTTTAGAAGGAAAAAAATAAATAAAGTGAGAAACTTTACTCAGCGATTACGCGTTATCGGAACTCAAATTTAATTCCCACAATGTTTTTGAAATTTAAATTTGTTCTATATCAATTGCTCTATTAAGATTTTCGAATTGCTTACCCTATAAAATTTTCTTGCATATCCCAATAAAATCGTGCTCAAGGCCGTCTTGCATTGTATAGTTCTATATTTTATTCATAAATTTCTCTAGGGACCTAAAATTGAAATGTTATTTATGCCTTTAAAAATAAGACTTCCATAACTTCAAGACGAGACTGAGTTCACATGAAATGGACGTTAGACAAGACAGTTATGATCCAAAAATTCCGGCTCAACGTGATCATATGAATGATTAGACAAGAATATGCAAGATAGAATTAGTATTTTTCATATTCATATTATATTTTAAATAGACGGGCCAAAAATAGAAGGAAACAAATGGATCGATTAGAATCATAAATATCCTTCACAGAGTTGCTTTGATTTGGTGCTCAAGAGGAAAGAAAGCAATGTTATACTGAATGGTAAATGTCCAGATGCTACTCGTAAGATTTACAGAATTTGTTCAAAGAACTCAAGAATGCAATAGTTTAGATCTTGCGATCTCTGTTAGCTTGTTACCTGTAAATTTGAGAGGAAAATAATACAACAGGCCCTTTGTAATATTTATCTTTGATATATTTCATTGAACCAGCTCAACTACGTTCTTCTTCATATGGTGCTTCATCCTTGTTTCCTACTCCAAATCTCTCTCTTTTTTTTTCTTTTTTTTTTAAAATTAATTTCCGCTAGGCTTTTGAATCATGCCTAGTAGTATTTGTAGGCCTAGGAGGCCGTGCATACAAAGGGGCCTTGTGACCCAAGTTTATGGATGCAGATTACTTAGTACCTAATTTTTCTTCTTTTTTTTTCCTTTTTTCTTTTTTTTTGGCCGTAAAATGCATGTTGATGAGCTAAGGAGAGAGGCCCTATGCCCTATCACCCGAAGAGGTTTCGGAGAATTCTAAGCATTACTTAGTGAGTGGTAATGATTGGTCAATAGGCAGGTGCCTACGATTCCAACAACACCTTCTAACATGAATCCAAGAATAGAGTGTCATGTTCTCATTATCGAAAACTAAGTTCCAAACGATGACAATTGTTTTTTTTTTTTTTTAGGTTGAAACGGTAAGCGGACAGCCATCCACATTCTATTAATGAGAAATAA
>JAYEPQ010000013.1:34984732-34999732 GCA_036321105.1 Dracaena cambodiana
TGTTTATTCTTCTTGCTGAAATGGAAATACAAGGGCAAGCTCAAGTTCCTGCTCTTGCATGCTTCAAGATCACATCCGATGATCAAACTGACTTGTGGCATCGTAGATTTGGGCACTTAAATTTCAAGGGCCTGAGAACCTTGTCCTATAAGAAGATGGTGAAAGGCATGCCTCCTCTTAATGCTCCCTCTAAAGTATGCACAGTATGTATGGTAGGCTGTTGGCAGTGAAAATTTCTAAGTTAAAAGGATTTTCCACAACAGAACGCGGAGCTAATTCAATAGCCCCGCGTTTGGTTACATTAACCCTGCGTTTGAATAAAACGCGGAGATGTTTAATAGCTCCGCGTTGATTCCACAGTTTGGCTTGTATTAGCCTCGCGTTTGAGTAAAACGCGAAGATGATCAATAGCTCCGCGTTAGCTCCGCGTTTTGGTTATTTAGCGCCGCGTTTTGATGCGATTAAAGCTCCGCGTGAGCAGATAACCAGAATCTCAAATTGACTGAGATTATAATTTTGGGCTTATCCAAATACCCGAATCAAGTCTAATCAGAATTCCATCAAAACTAAGATATTTGATTGGAATCCCTGATAATGGCGAGTTCTATTTAGATAGAAACTCTTGCATTAACCTGGGGCTATAAATACCTTCCTGGTGAAACCCTAGGGGTCTTCTTTTTGGCATCTGAAGTCTCCTATCGATCCTTTGGCAATTCAAGTACGCGAGAGAGCCTTGAAGCCTTTGCTGATCATCTTCTTTTCGGCAATTAAGATATTTTTCTGAAATCTTAGAGAATTCAAGTTACGCACAGAGCCTTGAGTTCGTGAAGATCAGAGAAAATCACCGTCTTCTTTCTGGAGTTCTTGAGAAATTCGAGTTACGCGAGAGAGCCTTGAACAAATCAAAACCAGAGAAGATCGTCTATATTCGGCCGATATCTTTAAAAGAGAAGATTTCAACGTACCGATCGTCCAAAGGAACTACTATCGATCCCATCGCCACAGATCCCACAAATATTGTAAAAGAGAGAGATTGAACTATAAAATCCTCTCGTTTGTTCTTTTTTATCTTGTTCACTTCTATTGTAATTCAAGTTAATTCAATGAGAGGAAGCGAAGGAAAGTTTGCGACGAACAAACTGGCGACCACAGTGGGAGCCATCTCTTTCACTGATGAAGAGATTGTGGCGCAATCGGACGTTGACTTGATCGGATCCGAAGTAGACACGCTGGTCGTTGAAATCGACCAGCAGAAGTACGAGGAGTTCCTCTCCTCCGAATCAGGTGACTTGGATGAGACACGGCACTATCGTCGCATGTACTCCATTGCCCGAGTGACGGGTAGAAAGGTATCCACCGAGAGACGAGGATCCTTGGAGACTGCGGCTATATAGCCGGAGTTCACACAAGAAATCCTAGCCGAGGATGAGCTTCCGATTGCCGAAGAAGATCTAGGGACTGGACTGACCAGGACCCAACTCCGGAACAGGAACCGGAGAGCGAGGCTTAGA
Source organism: Dracaena cambodiana (assembly GCA_036321105.1). Taxonomy (NCBI): domain Eukaryota; kingdom Viridiplantae; phylum Streptophyta; class Magnoliopsida; order Asparagales; family Asparagaceae; genus Dracaena; species Dracaena cambodiana. The sequence goes on from JAYEPQ010000013.1 coordinate 34,986,244, forward strand.
GCCCTCAAAGCCCGCCTTGGACGCGGAGCTAACTCTAGAGGACGCGAGGCTATGGTCCCTCGCAAACTGGCTCACGCTACCCGCGAGACCAATCTCTACCGCGTTAAACACGAAGATACAACTTGCCTTAAAAGCAAGGAAAAGCCAGCGTGTGATTTTCCACGCGAGGCTGGTAATACTGGCGAGTTACGCAAGATTCCTGACACTCGCGAGTTACGCGAGTATAAAAATTATTCAAAGCCAGCTTGTGATTCTCCACGCGAGGCTATTACTGTGCCTAGCGAGAGACGCGAAGCCAGTAAGGGTTGCGCTAGTCGCAGAATACCCGACACTCGCGAGTTACGCGAGTATAAAAATTATTCAAAGTCAGCGTGTGATTCTCCACGCGAGGCTATCACTGTGCCTAGCGAGAGACGCGAAGCCAGTAAGGGTTGCGCTAGTCGCAGAATACCCGACACTCGCGAGTTACGCGAGTATAAAAATCCTTCAAAGCCAGCGTGTGATTCTCCACGCGAGGCTATTACTGAGCATAGCGAGAGACGCGAAGCCAGTAATACTTGCAATAAACGCAAGACTTCTGATACCCGCGAGGAGCGCGAGGATGATTGGCAAATAGTTGTCAGTCGTAAAAATCATGCCAGGCGCGAAGCTATGATCTGCGTTAATCACAAAGATAGCGTACAAGAACTTCCCTTCACACGGGGCTATTATTCCAGAAGATAAACTTCTAAAGACATACCAAGCCAGCAAGAGACGCGAGGCCAGTATGGATAAGCGCGGAACTATTCTTCAGGCCCGCAATGTGAAACGCGAGGCTATTCCTAAGCCACGTGAGGATCGGTCCAACTCCAGAGTCAGGGTTGATCAGACAAAGAAGCTTCAGTGGGTTTCCAGATCTTCTCAAGAGTTGAATGGACATCTTGACTCTATGACTAAAGGCGCTGATCTCAGGGAATATCTTTCTAAGAAGAGAAGCGTAGAACAACTTCAAGCAGAACCTATCTGTCACTGCCAGCAGCTTATGACAGCGGTGTCCGCTGTAATGGACAACTGTGGCTGCAGCAAGAGCAGGGTATCTGCGTTTGATCGATTAATCGAGCCGAACAAGAACCCTGCGAAGAAACCAAAGACTACTTCCCTGAGGCAATGGAGAGCTGTAACCTCCAACATGGTGGGAAAAGGAAAGAAAATCTTAGAGACGGATGATGATTCAGAATCGAGCGATGGAGAACCGCATCGTGTTACTCGACTAAAATCAGGAGCCGTCCCGGCTCGAAATTATAAGAGGCTCGCAGGGGGTTTTTATGATGAAGACAGTGATAATTCGGCCATAGCCTCACCTCGTTCCTCCGTATCATCTCGACTACAGAAGTCAGCATCGCATATGGCAGATAAGTCTGACGATATCAATCAGAGATTTGAAGCTCAAGAAAAGATGATTCGAGTGCAGCAAAAGATGATTGAAGGACTCAAAGTCATGCTATCGAGGTTAGTTGAAGATAATGCCAAAAAGGGCAAAGAAACTCTGAATGAAGAAGAACAGGAAGAGAAAGCCCACTCGATGCATGAGGAAGAGAATAGATTTTCTTTCCATGATCCGCATGGCGAAAAGATAGAAAAGCTGCAAAATCAACTCGAAGGTTTAATGCGTAAAAAGGAGTTGAAAGAAGCTGGGGTCTTTAGACCGTATCCTCCTGAATGGGATATGATACCTTACCTACCAAAGTATAAGCCGCTCAAGTTAGAGCCATACGACGGGAAGGGATCGCCCAGTCAGCATATATATTACTTTTTGTCCCAAGCAGGACACTTAATGGGTAATGATCCCATCATGACCAAAGTATTTGCAAGTACTTTACTTGGTTCATGCAGTTGCCCCCAGGTACTGTTAATACCTGGTTAGATATTGAGAAATTATTTCTCTCACGTTTCTTCGAGGATGACACCGAGATTACGGTTCATTCCCTCCTTGCAACTAGGCAAGGAGAACAAGAAGCGGTTAAAGATTTCATAGAAAGGTTCCGGGAGAAGTCCGTACATTGTAAACACGGAATGATCCAGGAAACTCTAGTCGAGACCTGTCGACACAACCTTAAGACCAATGTGCTCCTCAAAATGGGGGCCGTAGAGTCTAAGACGTGGAGGGACCTGCTCAAACAAGGAGAGCAAGCTAAAGACTTGATTTGCCGAGTTGAGGAATCCCGCGGATCAAGAAACGCTGGAGGTAGTAAGCCATATACCCAAAACAACAGCAATAAGAATAAAGGGAAAGCAGTCATGTCGTCAGAAGCTGCTCCTCAGAAAACCAGTTCTCCGCCAGAGCTAAAGCCTCAAGGTCAGCGAGGATCAAGGCAAATCAGACCGCAACAAGAAAGGAATTACACTTTCAAGGCGGAACAGACACATATCCTCTTTCACCTGCTTCAGAAGAAAGGAATGCTAAAACTTCAGGAGAATAAGAAGCCAGAAGATGCTGGTAAGACTAAAGACCCCAATTACTGTTTTTATTACCGGAATGTTGGGCACCCTACCCGGGATTGTTTTCCCCTTAAGAACAGGATCCAAGCACTAATAGAAGCTGGGGTTCTGACACTTAAGGAAGAGCAGAAGAAGGTCACTGCCAATATGGCAACCATAGTGGTTGGAACCCACGAGTTCCCCGCAGGAGTGACCCCAATCCCAAAGGGTAGGCAGTTACAAAGAATCTTGATCCTTACAACAAAGCCCAAGAAGGACTTGTCCCCATAACAACCCAAAGAGGGGAAGTTATGTGGGTTCACCCTGATTTGCTGGAAGATGAACAATGGACTACTTCAAAAGGTCCAGAGAAGAAGCGGGCTGTCAATGCCATTTCTGCAGATATAAAGAAAGAATATATAGTTTCGGGGGCCTTCACAGATTCTGAAGAAGAACCCGAAACTATGGCCACCCATCAAGATGGGGCAGGCCCTTCCGATACTCGATCTGGAAAGACATATCTTAAGGACTACACTAGAGTTGATCCAAAAGACATCTATGCAGAACTCGCAAAGCCTGCGAAGCAGAAAGGACTTCGTTTTCAGAAGAATCCTACCAGAGATGAAGGAGCCAAATAAACTCCCTTCGAATTTGACATAATTGCGCAGTTGGCTAACATCCCAGCGCGAGTAACGCTTTACGAATTGTTGAGATTATCAAAATCAACACGTGAAGCTCTAAGAGAGGCCTTGGCAGACTCTGAGTCGTTCCTAGCTCAGATTGTCGAGCCGGCCATCGAAGAGCGGGACTCTTGCCCCCATTGTCATCAAGTGAGGAGGCAAGTCCGACAAATCATCTTCTCTCCAGAAGACATGCAGGTGAGGAATATAAAGCATAATAGGCCTTTATATTTCACTGGATATGTCGGGTCCACAAAAGTGGACCGAATTCAGATTGATCCAGGTTCTGCACTCAGCGTCGTGCCCAGTAGATTGATGCAGTTGTTGGGGATTTTCCTTCATCGCTTGACACCTACACACACTACCATCTATGGATTCAATGCTAATAATAGCCATCCTCTTGGTAAGATCCGATTGCGGTGTCAAATTGAAGACTTGAAAACGGAGGTTACATGCTATGTAATTGATGCTGATACCTCCTACAATATTTTATTGGGGCGACCTTGGATCCACTCTCATATGATAGTTCCGTCGACTCTTCACCAGTGCATGAAATATTGCGATGAGGAATGAGAGGTCCGGACACTAATTGCTGACAAGCAGCCATTCAAAGGGTTGGAGAATTACTTCACAGATGCTGCACTCTACAAGCCAGCGCATGAAGCCTCCAATGACAGTCTTAGCAAGTCTCCAAAGCCAGACGACAGTGGCAATGAAGCCGGCACTGAGTACGAACTCCTTGGAGAAGATGATTGGGGTGATTACGAAATCAACCCTCACCTAGATCTTAGCTTAGGTCTTGATAATATAGTGGATGTAATAGAAAGTGAATGGGTTATTAATGAAAATGTAAAGTTAGTCTACGAGCATGCTGTAGCTACTGAGTCTGAGCCCTCTTATACCTCCACCGAAGCGGATGACCTGACCGAACTTGAAGTTCTGGCGGCATACCATTTGCCCCTCAGGTCTTCCCTCCTCTCTCAATTAAAAATAACCGAGGATCAAGGGCACTTTCTTTGAAGTGCCTCCCCGACAGAAGTCCCAAAGGCCGATCATGTTCGGCAAAGTGGCCACGTCACCTCGACAGAGAAAAAGTAGTGAAAGTGATGAACAAACATCACCTCAATTTCACTTATATGAGCAAAGGTCCCGACAGATGATGGAGAAAATAGGATATAATTTTACCCAGAAGTCTGGATTAAACTTTGGAAAAGGGAGACGGAATCTCATACCCTAGTTTAGACCGAGAGGAAAGAGCCCTGATTATTATCAGAAGACCCGCAGGGGGTTGGGTTATGTAACTACTCCACCTTCGTCACCATTAAAAGCTGAAGAGAGTTCTTCGGCCAAAGAAGAAACATCTTCACCAGATCATGATTCAGATAAAAGCACCGGTGCTTGGTTTCAATCTTTGACAATCAATATGGTTTCAGCCACGCCAGAAAGCGACGAGAAACCAATTGACATTCAAGATGATGCTTCGGCTAAGCATATGGATACTCTCTGGGATGTCCGCTTTGAACAGCGTGACCCGGCCACAGAAGACAAATCAATACAGGTTAACATGGGAACAGAAGAAAATCCGAAACCCATTTTCATAGGCGACACACTAACTCCTTTAGAAAAAGAGGAACTTATATCCCTTATCAAAGAGTATATAGATGTGTTAGCATGGAGTTATGAAGATATGCCTGGGCTTGACCCTTAAATTGCCACACACCAGTTAAATATAAAAGAAGATGTCAAACCTGTTAAACAGCAACAGAGGCGTTTTCGACCGGAATTGATGGAGGCAATAGTTGCTGAGGTCAACAAGCTTATACGATCCGGTTTCATCCGTGAAGAACAACACCCAGATTGGGTGGCAAACATAGTGCCAGTTCGCAAAAAGAATGGCAAAATTCGGATATGTATTGACTTTCGAGATCTGAACGCTGCATGTCCCAAGGATGAATTTCCACTCCCTATCACCGATGTGATGATCGATAATACTTGCGGTTATGAGAGGATGTCCTTTATGGATGGCTTCTCAGGTTATAACCAAATCAAGATGCACCCGAATGATGAAAAGCATACAGCTTTCAGAACGCCACAGGGGGTATACTGTTATACGGTGATGCCATTCGGATTAAAGAATGCAGGTGCCACCTACCAACGCGCAATGAGTGCCATATTCAAAAAGCACCTGCGCAGAACAGTAGAGTGCTATGTGGATGACTTAGCAGTTAAAAGCAAAGACAAAGAAGATCATCTTCACGATTTAAGAGTGGTCTTCGATCTTATGCGGAAACATCACCTGAAGATGAATCCTACCAAGTCGTTCATGGGGGTATCCAGCGGGAAGTTTCTGGGGTTCGTAATAACTTCAAAAGGAATTTTCCTCGACCCTGAAAAGGTAAAAGCGATTAGCGAAATGCCGCCTCCCCGCAATTTTAAGGAATTAAGGGGATTATAAGGAAAGCTCGCTTATATTCGGCGCTTCATATCCAACTTATCTGGACGATGCCAACCATTCTCCAAACTTATGAAGAAGTGAGTGTCTTTCATATGGGATGAGGCATGTCAGCAGGCATTTGATGACCTCAAAGAGTACCTTACTAAGCCTCCTGTACTAATGGCACCAGCCCCTGGGCAGCCCTTCCTTATATATGTAAGGGCCATGGATAATGCTTTAGGAGCATTACTTGCTCAATATAATGAGCACGGCCATGAACATGCCCTATACTATTTAAGTAGAACAATGATTGGGGCCGAACAGCGGTATACCGCGATTGAAAAAGAATGTTTAGCCCTAGTGTTTGCTGTTCAGAAAATGCGACACTACCTTTCGGGGCAAACAATTCATGTCATATCACGGGTTAATCCCTTGAAGAATCTGACGACAAAATCGGGATCCTTGAATGGCCGATTGGAAAAATGGGCGCTCTTACTATCGCCCTATGACATACATTTTGTCCCTCAAAAGGCCATGAAGGGACAGGCGATCGTTGATTTCCTTGCAGACCATCCAATTTGGTCCCAATTAAAGCAGACATCAGAGTCAACACAGTTACCGGAGAACAACCTTGGCAAATGTTCTTTGATGGTGCTGCGAGACGATCTGCTGCTGGAGTGGGGGTTGTGCTAATATCCCCACATAAACATATATTGCCTAACGGTTACTCATTAACAGAACCGTGCACGAATAATGTAGCAGAGTACAATGCGCTTATTATCGGCTTAAAAATAGCTCTGCAACTGGGGCTGAACCATCTTGAGGCATATGGAGACTCTAAGCTCATTATCAATCAGATGACAGGTGAGTATGAAGTCAGACATGAATCCCTCATCCCCTATCATCAGCTAGCTATTGAGCTGGCAGGATATTTTGAACAATTTTACATATACCACATATCTCGAAATGAGAACGTTTATGCAGATGCTCTTGCCGCATTAGCTGCAACGCTGGCAATCCCGTCAGGTGAAGCTAAAAGCATCACCATTGGTAGTAGAGAACTCCTCAACCCAGACGTGATATCTCAAGTTGAAGAGGTATGCCAGATTGGCTTAAAGTTAGAACCCCGTGATTGGCGATTTCTGTTTGTGGATTATGCCTTGCATGGGATATTACCAGAAGATCCTAAGGAAGCCACCTCAATAAAGAGAAAGGCCCAAAAATTTTATTATGAGCATAAACTTCAAACTTTGTATAGAAAGTCAAGAGGTGGTCTATTGCTACGCTGCATATCGAAAGCAGAAGCAGAACAAGTGCTGAAAGAAACACATGATGGAATATGTGGAGCTCATCAACCCGGTCCCAAACTTGGAGACCGTATAAGAAGGCTAGGGTACTACTGGCCGAGCATGGTTACGGAAGCAATGGCATACGCTAAACGATGTCATGCATGCCAAATACATGCCAATTTTATTCATCAACCCCAAGAATACTAGCACAATACCGTCGCAAGTTGGTCATTTGAAGCCTGGGGAATGGATATTGTGGGGCCCATAACTCCCCCGTCATCCAGAGGACATCGGTTTATTCTTGCAATAACCGATTATTTTTCAAAATGGGCCGAAGCCGTGCCCATGAAAGAGGTGAAAACGACAGATGTGATCAAGTTTATCAAGCATCATGTCATTTACCGCTTTGGCATCCCCCGACGGATTATTCATGATAATGGTCTGCAATTCATTAGTCAGGGATTCTCCAGATTCTGCAATAAGTTCAGAATCGAAGATATTGCTTCAACGCCATATAACCCCGCGGCTAATGGGTTAGCTGATACTTTTAACAAGACGATTATTAAACTCCTTCGGAAGTTCGTCTCTTCTAATAAACGAGATTGGGGTGAAAAGCTAGGAGAATGCCTGTGGGCTTATCGCACCACCGTTCGCACCCCAACCAAAGCTACCCCGTTCTCTTTGGTTTATGGAAGTGAGGCTGTTCTGCCTCTTGAAATCCAGATACCATCATTAAGAGTGGCTCTAGCCACAAAGATGACGACAGAAGAGCGACATCAGCAAAGATTGCAAGAACTAGAGGCGTTAGATGAAAAACGTCTCAGGGCTCAACAGCAAATTGAGTTGTATCAAGCCCGAATATCTCAAACGTTCAATAAGAATGTCAAACCAAGGACCTTTAAGTAAGGAGACTTGGTTCTGGCTGTTAAAAGGCCAATGGTGCTAACCCACAAGACTAAGGGAAAGTTTGAACCCAAATGGGAAGGACCGTTTGTTGTGGAGACAGTATACTCCAGTGGAGCCTATCGCTTAATGAATCAAAATGGTGACAGGATGATGATACCGATCAATGGCAAGTTTCTGAAGAAATACTATTCTTAGTACCCCTGGAGATACGCGTCGTCTTTTCTTAGGCATGCGCAGTTTGGCGCCTCTGACCTAAACCCTGGTGCGTTTGGTTCTCAAGTTTGAACAACCTCCAGTCTTTTCTTAGGCATGCGCATTGGCGCCTCTGACCTAAACCCTGGTGTGTTTGGTTCTCGAGTTTGAACCACCTCCAGTCTCTTCTTATGCATGCGCAGTTTGGCGCCTCTGACCTAAACCCTGGTGTGTTTGGTTCTTAAGTTTGAACCACCTCCAGTCTTTTCTTAGGCATGCGCATTGTGCGCCTCTGACCTAAACCCTGGCGCGTTTGGTTCTCAAGTTTGAACCATCTCCGGTCTTTTTCTTAGGCATGCGCATTGTGCACCTCTGACCTAAACCTTGTGTGTTTGGAGTACCCAGTTCAAGTTACGCGAGAGAGCCTTGAACCGCCTCCAGTTTGGTTCTCAAGTTTGAACCACCATCAGTCTTTTCTTGGGCATGCGCAGTTTGGCGCCTCTGACCCAAACCTGATGTGCTTAGTTCTCAAGTTTGAACAGCTCCCAATCTTTCGTTTAGGCATGTGTAATTAAACGCCTCTAACCTAAAAAGTATGAATTGCCCAACGCCGACTAGGCAATGGGAATAGAACAAGTTTCTCGCCAACCCATCATACTGGGGTAAAAGTATGAATTGCCCAACGCCAACTAGGCAATGGAAAGAGATTAAATTTCTCGCCAACCCATCATACTGGGGTAAAAGTATGAATTGCCCAACGCCGACTAGACAATGGGAAGAGAACTAGTTTCTCGCCAACCCATCATACGGGGGTAAAAGTATGAATTGCCCAACGCCAACTAGGTAATGAGAAGAGAACTAGTTTCTCGCTAACCCATCATGCTGGGATGAAAGTATGAATCGCCCAATACCGATAAAGTAAAGGGAAGAGGAAAAGTTTGGCATTTTAGCCCAAACGTAGTCCTCGACAACTCACCATGTTGAGGAGAATAACATGGCTAGCCCAACTCAAATGGTAGTTGGTAAAGGCTAATCAAATCCGTTAATAGCTGGGGGTTTGCTAAAAATCCCATATTAAACTTTAATTTTTACTTCGGCTCGAGAAATTGAGCATAAACGATACCGAGATAAATCGTTTTGACGACAGGTTATTTGTTGGGCAAGCAAATCTGTTTTGAAGCCGGCAAATAAAAGAGTCAAAAGAATCATCTTTATTAAAAAGGTGAAGATACAAAATGAATTTCAAATAAACATCGTAAGGTTATCTCTCTCCTGTTTACGAAGTTCTTATTACAAGGAAGATAAAAGCGTAAAGAGAGATGAAACTATTGGCCTCCCAGGAGTCTCAATTGGTTTATTGCCTCGTCCAAATTTCTACGATGAGAAGTCTCCACGGTTTGCTGAGCTTGCCTACGCAACTCATCATCACTTATTGTAAGTTGTTGCTGACGAGATTCTTCTATGGCACGATTCCTGGCCATCTCTTCCTGCTGAATCTGCTCTTGCTGGACAAGCAACATCTCCCGCTTCTTGACAGATTCTCCTAATCGGAGTTCATTTTCTATCAAGGTGGCCCGAGCTCTGGCAATCGTCTCCTGGGCTTTAGAGATGGCCGCCTGACTTCCTCAATTCCAAAGTTTACCCTCTGCAGGTCGCCAAGAACGGATTCCCGACTGGCCTGGAGCTCTGTCAGCTCCTGAGACCATCTCTCCTCCTGCTGCCTTAAAATATTTCTTCGAGATAAGGATTCTGCCCGAAGCCGCGCCAGCTCTATCTCAGTGATCGCCTCCACATCCGCCTGACGGAGTGTGTGTAGCGTGGTCACCTGCTCTTCTAAGGCTGCAAGGTGGGCCCGGTATGGAGCTGCTCGATCTTGTCCACCGAATTCTTCAATATTTCCTAGATAGCGGAGTAACAATGGACGTGCGAAGTTGAAGAAATCGTGGCCAGTAAGAACCATCTCGACACATCTTCTTAACAAATGCATAAAATCCTCGACAGTGAAGCCGAAAAGTTTTTCAAGAGGATTTGCACTGTCGGTAGGCAAAGTAGGTAATGGCAAGAAAGGTGTCGTAAGTAAAGGAGCAGTAGTTGCTGGAATTGGAGAAGAAGAAGCCCGTCCCTGCATTAAATTCATAATATGGGGGACCAGTAGAGCCAGTGCATATCTGAAAGAGCTGGAGACCCCAGACGAAGTACCGTCAATACAGATCACTTGGGTACCCCCACCAACAGGAAGAGAAGATGGGATCACTTCGCCTGAAGCTCCTCCGGTGGGAGAAGCATCTTCGAACGAGAATTTCAAATTATTCTCCTCCATTGCTGGAAGGCTTGAAATCGGAAGAGTTGCAGGTATCTCAGCAGCCACAACAACAGACGACGTTAAAATCGCTGACTGAGAAGGCACGCCAACGACCGTGGGAAATGTCTCAGTGGAGCAAACGGGTGTTGGAGATGGCATGCTAGGAGATGGTGTGGCCTCCTTAGCAGCAGCTGCGATAATGACTTATGTTCTCTCATCGCTCCCCAGTTCGTCAATTGAGGGAATTCAAGAGGGAACAGAAGCAGGAGCCGGTGTGGAATAATCAGCCGCGAACTCACCAGTAGAGCTACCCACACCACCAACGGACCCGGAATGGTCCATCCTATCGTCAGACTCTACTTGGGTAGTCGAATGCATTGGCGAGAGAAGTTGATCACCTGCATTTCGAAAGACCAGAAAAGCAGTGTTATGTTAAAATAATAACGGGCAAAAGATAAAATGCTAAAAGCCATACCAGGCGATACAAGTCCAGTTGTCGGACTTGAAGGGGGAGCCATTGTCGTTTCCAGCAACGTACCCGTCTCGCTATCCGTTAGTTGCGCCACAGGTTCTGCCACAAGCCCTACGGCCAAAGGGGCTGAAACCTCAACAACACTTGGAGCTTGAGCAGGTTCATCCTCCCTTGCCGATGCTGGGGGTAGAACTGAAGCCAACAAGTCTGAAGCAAGTTTGATAGCCACTTCTTGGGGGGCTATCAAGGTTTCCCGCGCCAATTTTTGCTTCTTACCCGGTCTTCTCTTTAAAGTGCCGCGGCGTTTGAGAGCTGGACTCAAGGGACGACTGGTAACAGGCTGGGGAGCTCCACCAGCACCAGTATTGTCATCATCATCACCGGCATCGTCGTCGGACTCGCTGGCGTCTGAAGGCTCAGCCGCGGCGCCAAGGAATTCTTCCATTCCTTTTATTCTTACTCTAGAAGCACCCTGGCGGCTAATGTAGAGGGCTTCAATTTCTTTGCAACAACTGCGGTTGAAAGAGAAGCCGGGCACGTCAGCATTCGCAATACTGAACCAGTTGCAGAAGCTGAGAGTCATGGCCAATTCTGGCGTCTTCTGGGGCAAGGAGAATTCAGCCTCGGTTCCGCCTGCTACAAAATGGAACCAGCCACGAGCGCCTTCGTATAAATTCCCCTCGTGAGCAAGATCTTTATTTGGATTGCCCACATAAAGTTGGGAGTATCCGAACTGACGAGCAAAGCGATTCGGAGTGTATGGCTCGATCCGACACCTGAGATCTTGACGATACACCAAATGTCTGGGACGGATGTTGAGAAGCCACCAGAACGCTCCTGCCGATAAAGTAGTGAACTTATCTGCTCCCATGACGTCCTTCAGCCTCATTCCATATTCTCCGCCAGGGAAGTCGGGGAAACACTGGAAGATCTCATAGTTCTGAAATCCACGAAGAGTCTTCCGAATTTGAGACATATAATTCTGCTTCCATGAAGAGTGTTCATACAGCTCTACAAAGAAGCACTTTTCGCCCGAACGACGCTCTGGTGCACTCATTAAAGAAGGACAGTGTAAGACAAGCCACGCCATCAAATAGGTATAGGGCATCTCCACCCTAGGGTTTGGAGTTTTCGGTTGGGCAGTCTCTTTCAACTTGCCCTTTCCTTTCCCCTTGACCTTAATAGTGGGGAGGAAATCACGACAGAATACCCTCAGTCCATACTGCAAATTGCATACCATGGCGGGAAGAAGTCCAAGGGGTCGGCCATATGCTAAAAGAACCGCTGGATATACTACGGTCACTGCAATTGCTTCTTTGGGCAACGACGGCACGACACATCTCTTCAGCCACAGCATCAGAAATCCGGCAATGAGACCTCTGTTGGAGATCGGAAACTGGGCTTGATAATGGTAGCTCTTGAATGAAGTGCCAGGACCGTATCCATTCTCATTAGATTCAGTGGTATAATATAATAGATGGCGGCCCTTAGCAATGGCGTGATCAATCTCTGAACCATAGACGGGTGGATGGCCATGGATAGTCGTTGAACTATCCTTAGAATTTAAGTTGGCAAAAAGATACTCTGCCCATTTCTTATGACCGATACCATGGTTACGCGCACCCGTCAAGTCAGCGCAAATACGGTAATGGCACATCATCTCCCAGTATGTGGCGTAGATGTGCTCATCATTAGCCATCAACATGTTTAACTCCCCGATGGTGGGGATATACTCTTCATAGGGGATTTCACCCATGGAAAGCCCAGAGACCTCGAACATCTCGTGAAGAGCGAATCCTAGCTCACCCACTGGTATGAAGAGAGTACAAGTCTCAGGGTTATACATCTCCAAGAGGCAGTAAAAATGATAAGCACTCTGGGGAAACCCGAATTGGACATTCCTGATGGCTTTATACAAGCCAATATCCTTTAAGATGGGCTCATGGGAATCCAACATGTACTGAACAAGGCGGGCCCACCACATATTGTTAGAAGAATGAACCCAGCCAGGCATCCTGAAGTCGCTAGCCGGGTACTGACCATCCTTCGCCAGGAACTCACTTAAGAAAGTTCGGGCACGAGATGGGACTTCTCCCACTGGAAGCTCCTTGCCAAATCGGCCTGGAAGCAAGCCAGTAATGCATCTGGGGGAACCATCTTGATAAACCCCTTTTACACCAAATTTGCCTGTTGGGACGCCATCTTGCTCTTGAGTCAGTCCCCACTTTAATTCCCGAGGCGTTGCCAGTCTCTGAAGATAGACCAGGGATACGGTCCATTCTGGGTAGAAACATCAGCATTTCGCCTGAGTTATATAACCAAATGCGTTCCTCTTCAGAAAGGATCTCATCTGATTGATCCATCTGGTCTCCAAAGAGGAAAGCGGGTTTCTCCATCGCCTTTCTATTCAGAGTTTCGAAGGCGGCATCAGTTATGATTTCTCGCGCAGTAGTGGGGTGATACTTGATCAACTTCTCCTTGCGCTCCTTCGGGTCTGGCTTATATGAAGCCAAGATAGTGGTGAAGCAAAATTGGCCTGAGGGATCAGAACCCCCAGCAAAGCCGAAGTAGTTCTTGTGGGGAAGAGATTCCATTGAGTATCCTACTGCAAAAAAAAAAAAAAGAGCAGAGTGAGAGAAGTTTCTATAAAACAGACAGAAAATTCTCTAAGTATGGACGCGCGAAGCTAAAAATTAGAACGCGCGAAACTAAAAATTAGACCGCGCAGAAGTTAAAATAGCCTCGCGCTTTAAACGC